>QUSF01000203.1:114272-128875 GCA_003676055.1 Chloebia gouldiae | reverse complement strand
CCCCCCCCCCCGCCCCGATCCCACCCACCCCGAGCAGCCCTGCAGCCCCAGCAGCGGGGCTTGGCACAGGCTCAGCACGGGCTCGCTGCTTTTCTGCCGAGGCTGTGAGCTTTTTCCCTGCTCAGTGACTCCCTTTGCCGTGGCTGACTGCACCAGGGGCACACAGCAGTTCCCAGGCAGGCTGACACCACCTCTGCCTGCCCCTGGCAAAGGACAGGGGACATGGGGGACAAGAACCCCCCGTGTGTCCCACGGAAAACCCAGCCCGGGCAACACTGTCAGAGCTGGGAGCAGCTAAAAGCCTGATAATTCCAGGAGAAAATATTTGATTAATATTTAATTTAATAATATAATGTAATTTTGGTACTATTTTATTTAGCTTTGCAAAGTGCTTTGGAGATAAAGTGCCACTGCAATGTGTCAAGAGACATTATTATTATTTACCATTATTTGTAGTACAGAACAGCAAGGGATTTAATTAGATTCCACTGTAAATTCCTCTAGACAGGAGCCTGTCATTCGCATGTCTATAAAACTATTTAAAGCAAAAAGAAAAAAAAAAGACACTAAAAGTCCTTGACAGTGTGAGGAAGAGCCTGGGAGCAGTTAAAAACATTCAAGAACTTCTTCAAAGATGATATTATGATATTATGACATTAACAGAGTGCTGGGTTGGACCCACACTGAGGCTGATGGAGAGCACCCACTGCTTGACCTCTGAATATTTGAAATAAATCTAATTTTTAACACTAAAAATATATTGGCATATTGCCATGATTAAAGATTACACAGGGAAGAACATAAAATTAGGGTCAGAAAGGTAAACCTGAAGGTAAACCTCCACTTTGGGGGGGGGTTTAGTACCAGGTTGTGTTCATGCCTTTCAGTACAGAGGGGAACCACAGCCGGGGCTGGAGAAGGAGGGAGCAGCAGGAGACAAAAGGAATTGTGATGGGAAATATTTCCATTTCCATCAGATGAAACCAAGTTGAGCAAAACTCAGTCAGTGTTTGCAAGCCCTGAGCTGCAGCAAAGCCCCAGAGCTGGCTGGAAGCTGGATCAGGAGCAGCTGGGAGCTGCCTCTGCCAAATCCTTCCCAATCCAAACCCAAGACTGGAATATTCCTCACACAATATTTTCACAACAGATGCAAATTAAAAACTCAAACCAGGCAGCGCTTCCCAGGAGAAATCCCAGTGCAAGGAGGGATGCAGGCAGCTCTGGAGCAGGGAGAGGAGAGCACAGCAGGGCCAGCCACAAGGGCAAGCCTGGACCAGCCACCCCTTCCCTGGGCTGGCCAGGACCCAGCTACCCCTGCCAGACCAGGACAGAGACTTCTGGATCACAGTCACCATCAGCAAACCCCCTCAGCTATTCCCAAAATGCTTTCGCAGTTATGTGCCATGAAGTGGACACTTCCAGCTTATTTATTGTCCCCACCCCATCCCAATATTCAGCTTCCCTTTATCAAACATGGAACACAAACGTGATCTCAGATTTCCCAAGGACTGGGAAAAGAGGATTTTTCAGTTCTGAACCCAAGCTCCCCAAACACCCCTTCTGCCTCTGACCTACCATCAAAAGACACAAAACAACAAAAAGGAGAAGCCAAACTCTCCCAAGACACAGTGCTGCCCGTGCCTGTGAATGTGCAGCAGCAGCAGATAATGCACTCCACGCAAAATGCAAGTCTGACAGATCCCACAGACCTGTAAAGCAATTTTAGCAAGTATTAAAGCTGGCTGATAGCTGAAAATCCGGTTACGAGCCCTGATAATATAAACCAATGTAGGATTAGTGCTTACAAAGTCTTGCTTAAAGGAAAAAAGACCATTAACAACGTACTTACAAAGCAAACTTGCTTCTGAAAGGAAAAACAAGGATCCCATGCAAGTGGCACCTTCTGTGCACTGCTCCCAGGGCAGGATGAGGGTGGAACGCTCAGCAGAGCTGCTGACAGCGTGGAATTGTTTGTTTGATCATCTCTCTGCACGGGTCAGCGCGGTCACATCACCCAATTCACAGCTAATCCAGCCCAAAGTGCCCTTGTGGCCACCTACCCTGTGCCCAGGCTGGGAGCTGGGAGCTGGGAGCTGGGAGCTGGGGCAGGACACGCTCCTGGAGCTGCTGGCACACAGCACACCCCAGGGAATGTCCAGCCAGGGGCTCTCTGAGCACAGGATTACCCTCTAAAGCCTTTGCCCTGCAGGAGATGCTAATCTTGGCAGGTCACTGGCCAGACCTCCAGTTCGGGGTTAAGGAGCTTCAAAATGACTGAGCGAGCAGCCAGGAGAGGGCCCTGCCAGCAGGCAGCAGGGAAAATGGGCAAAGGGAGGCTTGAGAGCTCCAGTCCTGCAGTGGATCCCAAAGGGAATTTGCCCAGATCACCCTGGGATGGGCAGGCACAGTTGGCCTTGCTGGACTCCCCAAAGAGCAGCAGTTTTATCAGCCATGCCAATCAATTCCCATCAGCCTCACAGGGAATGAAGGTCCCCCCAGACACATCCCCCTCTGCAGGGTGTGGGATCTGCAGCCTTAGAAAGGAGCTTCAGAACCAGAGCCCCTCAATGGTTTGGGCTGGAAGGGACCTCAAAGCCATCCAGTGCCACCCCTGCCATGGCAGGGACACCTCCCACTGCCCCAGGCTGCTCCAAGTGTCCAGCCTGGCCCTGGGCACTGCCAGGGATCCAGGGGCAGCCACAGCTGCTCTGGCAATTCCATCCCAGCCCCTCCCCACCCTCCCAGCCAGGAATTCCCAATTCCCAATCTCCCACCCATCCCTGCCCTCTGGCAGTGGGAGCCATTCCCTGTGTCCTGTCCCTCCATCCTTGTCCCCAGTCCCTCTCCAGCTCTCCTGGAGCCCCTTTAGGGTCCAAGGTCTCCCTGGAGCCTTTCCTTCTCCAGAGTGGATGCTGTAAGGATTCCACACGAGGTTTAGGCTGCTTTGGGAGTGTTTGGTGCCTGTGTGAGGAACTGTCTGTGCTCAGGACATTTATTAGCAGGAGCAGCTCCTGATTCCATCTGAGGGATTCATGAGAACTTTGCCTGCATGTCCTGTCTGATTTTCAGGCACACATCCCTTCAATCTGCTGCCCAGTGGTGTTGTACAGGATGGACACTACCTGGAACACCAGGTAAAAACCCCAACAGGCAGCCAAGGCATTCCAGGGTCTCCTTCCCTTGCTCAGGACATTATTTCCAGACATTCTTCAGGGTAAGGGAAGCAAAAGTTTTCCCTGAAAGGTCACAGGGCACCTCCCCCAAGATGCTCAGGCTCCCCTTGTGCCTGCTGGCTTTTGAGTAAACACGGAGTATCCCGCAGGAATATCCCCTCAATGCTTTATTATCAGTCTCATCATTCTGTAAAATAAAATATTGTCTAGCTCAGTTCAGAGAGAAGGGTCTGAAAATCCCCACGAGTGAGTTTTGCAGACAAGCTTCACTAATCCCCAAAATCTAAGGAATAAGCACAGACAGGAACTACATGGAAAAAGATGTCAGCCAGCCACCCAAAGGGAGCTGTACATTTTCATCCAAGGGGATAAGAGCTCAAGATTCCAAGAAGTTTTAGCATTTAATGAATATCTAAGGCACTAAGCTGGCAGCCCTGATGGAGGACAACTGACCCAGAGTGGAGCTGTCAGAGCTGGTTACTCCCTCCCTTTCCTCCCGTCAAAGTGAAATGCAGCAGCTCCATCCTGGTGAGAACTGCAATGTGAGGGGACAGGACACTGGGCAGGGTGGCCAGAGAGGCCGTGGAGTGTCCAGCCCTGGGCTGACTCCAAACCCAGCCGGGCAGAGCACGAGCAGAGTCTGCTTTCCCTGCTCTGGGCAGAGGTGCTGGCCTCAGGATGGCAGAGGCTCCTCCAGCCTGCTGAGCCTTCACAGGCTCCTCAGACCCAGCTTTCTGCAGGAAAGACATTTCTGTCCTTGCAGGAGAGGAAAGTTTAACTCCCGGGAGATTACACCAAATACTTTAATTTCATAGAATATCAGGCTGGAAAGGACCTTAAAGATCATCTCATTCCAACTTTCCACTGTCCCAGGCTGCTCCAAGCCCTGTCCAGCCTGGGCTTGGACACTTCTATGGACCCAGGGGAAGCCACAGCTGCTCTGGGAATTCCATCCCAGCCTCTCCCCACCCTCCCAGGCAGGAATTCCTCCCCAGGATCCCATCCACCCCTGCCCTCTGGCACACCCCCCCTTGCCCTGGCACTCTCAAATTCCTGCAATGAGAAGCAAATTAAATGCCACCACTGAGCTGGATGGGACGAAAAAGATCAGGAATCTATGAAAGGCCCTCAAGAAACTGCAGGGCATTTCAGAGGGTGCTGACAGCTCCAGAAGGGTTTTACTGCTTTCCCTCTGAAATTCCATGAGGTTACATAATCCTGAATGCTAAAAGGGCCCCGTGCCTACGACTGTCAGAACCACTATCTCCAAACTTCAGAGATGCAAAGTCAGTAACTTGAAAGTTCAACACAAGGTTCATGTTCTGCCTTGTAAAAAAAAATTTACAAGAAAAAAATGCAGTTGCTACAGTTTCTTGTCCAGCTTTTTTCCCTTCCTTACTTCTCCTTCCCAGAGGGAATTTTCAGCAGCGATTGCTTTGTCATGGATTGGGAGGTGGAACCATGGAGCTGCAGAGAGCTCCCAGCTCTGCTCTGAGTGCTCCCTGTTTGTCCTGCTGCTCCTGCTCCCCACTGGGGACATCAGCTGCTCAGGGAGTGAGGAATCCTGAGCCCTGCTCAGGTTTATTCCTCACAGCTCCCACCTCTCCAGACTCCTCAGCTGGAAGCATCCTGCACAGACTCATCTGTTAATAACAAAGGCACCTGAAGCTCTAGTTTTAAACAAAGACTCTAGTACTAAAGATTTATTTCCACTGCACTGGAAATACACCAGGTGTTGGGAGCTGGAGAGGGACAAGGGATGGAGGGACGGGACACAGGGAATGGCTCCCACTGCCAGAGGGCAGGGCTGGGTGGGATGTTGGGAAGGAATTCCTGGCTGGGAGGGTGGGGAGAGGCTGGGAGAAAATTCCCAGAGCAGCTGTGGCTGCCCCTGGGTCCCTGAAGTGTCCAGGGCCAGGCTGGAAGGGGCTTGGAGCACCCGGCAGAGTGGAAGTGTCCAGCTTAGACTTTTTGTTTGGTTTTTCTCAGCCAAGTGGTACAACTGAGACACTTCTCCTGTTTCACCTGGGGTTACTTCCTAAAGCCAGGAGCCTTCTGCACATCCTTGGCTGGGAATATTTCAACCCACAGCCAGGCAAAACCCCCCAGATGTGCTCAGCAGGCCCGGTGTGAGGTGCAGGTGATGCAGAGAACATCTCCTGTGGCAAGCCCAGGGCAGCAATGCCAGGGCTGAGGCAGCTGAATCCCTGCCCCATTCCCTGGCCTTGCATCCTGCCTCAGAACTGAGGAGAACCCACAGGAAGGTCTGGGGCACCCTGCCCAGGCTGCCCTGCCTCAAACATGTGAATAAGATCAATTCTGAGGCAAAAGATTCACAGTGAGGAGTGGGCACAGGAGGCCTGTCCAAACCCCACTGTGCTGGCACGGGGAGAGCCCCAGAGATCCCAGAATCACCCAGGCTGGAAAAGCCCTCCAAGGCCACGGAGTCCCACCTTGTCCCCAGCCCAGAGCTCTGAGTGCCACCTCCAGGTGTTCCTTGGACACCTCCAGGGATGGGCACTCCAAACCACCCTGGGCAGCCCCTGACAAGGTCTGAGCTCCCTTTCCATGGGGAAATTCCACCCTGAGCCTGCCCTGCCCAGCCTGAGGCCGTTCCCTCTCCTCCTGTCCCTGTTCCCTGTCCCAGAGCCCGACCCCCCAGCTGTCCCCTCCTGGCAGGAGCTGTGCAGAGCCACAAGGTCCCCCCTGATCCCCCTTTCTCCAGGCTGAGCTGTGAGCACCAGCTGGACTCTCCTCCTCCCTCTGCCAGCCTGGCCACAGCTCCTGGGCAGGAGATCCCAGAGCCATGAGCCCACAGGGCTGGGGGTGATGGACAAAGATCCCGAGGGACAAAACCTCGGTGTAAAATAAGGATCACCTGAGCTTCCATGAACACTCCCAGCGAGCTGTGCTGCTTGAATGCCCTGCTGAAGGCTCTGAGTGCCAGAGCAGCCCGGCAGGGCAGCGTGTCCCCTGAGCTGGCAGCAGTGCAGTGACAGTGCAGTCTGCAGAGCTGTGACCCGCAGTGCTGTCAGCCCTCCTGCTCAGCAGGGAAAGGCAATGTCTGCTGAAAGGGCTGGTACCAATTTAAACTGCCCTCCTGACTCAGGGAATGCTCCCGTTCAAACTTCAGCTGCTCAGGGGGCACAGGCTGGCGCAGACCTCGGGCTGCCCCTGCTCCACTTAGGGCAGGGTCAGGAGGAGGGCAGGGCTGAGAGCAGCAGCCCAGCACGAGGGCACAGGCAGCAGCAGGGAGCCAGCACAAGGACTCCTTCAGCAAAGGTCACTGCTGAGCTTGGTCCCTTTCACACAGGGCTGCAGGGACACAGGAACTGTCACCCCGCAGGGGCTTTCAAGGCAGGCAGGTCTGGAAGGTCCTCTCCCCCAGGAAAACTGAAGCAGTTTCTAGGACAGGGACACAGATCTCCTCTAAGGCTCTGGAGGATGGGGGAGCGATGAGCAAACATTACCAGGGACTCACCCCACCCAGACAGGGAACCCAAGGGTTTGGAAGGTGAGCAGGAGCAGCTGTGAGCTGGAGAATGTGCTCTGGTCCCTGCCAGGTGTGTGGTGACTCCCGGGGGCTCAGGAGCAGAGGACTGGAACAGGTGCCCAGAGAAATGGATTTCAGTCCCTGGAAGTGTCCCTGGCCAGGCTGGACAGGGCTTGGAGCAGCCTGGGACAGTGGAGGGTGTCCCTGCCCATGGGTGGAACCCTGGAAGGTCCCTTCCCACCCACACCGTGCCATGATTCTGTGCTTCTACTCTGTCTCAGCAAGAGGCCCAGGAATACCCTCCAGTCCAGCTGAGATTTTGGGCTGGTACCAGACACAGTTCAGGGAATCCTGAGCTGCAGCCTGGGCTGATGCCAACACCTGCAGAGGGTTCAGGACACCACAAACACAGAGGAGCAGCCAAACCACCATCTGCTGCCAGTCTGCACACACGACTGGGACTTGCAAAGTGCCTCCTGCTCCCAGGAAACCCAAGAGCCACAGAGTGAATTAAAAAAAACAAACCTGAGGAATAAAAAGTCAGCAAAATTGCAAAAAGAAAATATCCCCTACTTCCCACTGATGATGATCTGGTACCTCAAACCTTCCCTAAGCTTAATCCTTCTGAGACCCAAGCACATTTACCATAAAGAGCAAAGCTGCAGACTTCTCTTCAGCTGAACACAAAGCACTCCTTTATCTTTAGCTCCTAAGGCAGCCCAGGACTGCTCCTCCTGCTGTGCCCACATCAGACAGACCAAGCCAGCTCTGTTCTTGGTGGGAATTTGGTACCTGAGCTTCTTCCCAAGGGCTTGCAGAGAGCACACGTTCCCCACGTCCCCAGAGCTTCCCTTTGCCTGGCAGAGGCTGGGCAGAGCTGCCCAGCCAGGCCGGGCTGGAGCAGTGCCCAGCTCCCAGAGCCACCACCCCAGCAGGACATGGCCACGCTCCCCGTGCTGGCTGCTGCAAACCCCAAATCCTCCCCTGACACCATCCAAGAGCTGAGTTCTGCTCTTCTAAATGCCATCAGGGCCAGAGAAGAAAACAAAAAGGGGTAAAAGCAGCACTTACAGTCTCTGCTGGGGATCACGAGCTCTAAGAGTGCTCCTTGGAGAGTCAATATTTACAGAAACATGAAGAAGAACAAGGTCCACACACCAGCTCCCCTGATCCACTGACAGCTCTTTGCAGGAGCTGTTCCTCGGGCTGAGGAGGGCACAAAACTCTGACTCTTCTCAAAACTTACAGCAGATAAAATACACAAAACAAACATCCTCACTGCACCGTGCTGTAGCTGCACCTTGCCTGCTGCCTCCTCACACTTTTATCACTCCAGCTGGCTCTTTCTGGCTGTGTCATTAATTGTTCTGATATCTTTTCATGAAATGGGTTACAAATTAATAAAGCTTCACACCCCTAGCCCGGGGTGGTGCCTGCCCTCTCCATCACCCAGGAACACCCATCCCCATCCCTGAGCTCCCCTGGGTCCTGCTCCCCGGCCTGGACGGAGCCTTGCTCCTTATCAAATGATAACAACCAGAACTGAAGCAGGCAAAGGGCTGAACCCTGCAGCCTCCTGTGCAGCACCTTCCCCTCCAGCTCCTCTTAAGTCTTCTTCCAACCTTCTCTTATCTCTAACAAAGTGGAAATCCTCTTCTTTTGACTCGTGCACTTCAGCGCTTGTAAATCACTGTGCACCATAATCTGGGCAGTTCTTAAATCTCTCCAGCTCTAAGTCCTCACATTTTTATTAATTTTCTCCTTTTTTTTCCAGACTCTTAAAAGCATTCAACACAGCCTCCTTAGAAATGGCCTGTGAGTGTCTTTCCTATCCATACAAATCACTTCCCTCCATTAGATTTTTAGCACTTTACCTTCCCAACACGTTTAACTCCTGCCATCCCTGACTGCCAAGATGAGTTTAAATTTATGTCCCTTTTCTCCCTCCTACTCATGTTTTTATTGACTAAAAATAGCCAATCCTATCACATTCCTTGTTTCCCACCTTTCCTCATCCTGCTGTCCTAAGGGAAGCCATGCAGCAGCTCCATGATTAACCCTTCTCCAGGTTCAAAACACCCCAACTCTTCAGCTCAGGCTGGGAGCCAGCACTTGTCCCAAGAGCTGTCAGTGAGGGAGCCCCTCTGAGGCCAAGGAATGAATTCTAAGTGTCAGGAGTGTGGGAACTCTGGAACACATCCCCATACTCCTGCCCCACGTTCCACCACACAGTACCAGGAATTCCAGCCTGGAATTCCAGCATTTGATTGCTGCTTGGATGCAAAATACTTCATTTCTTTTGACCTACATATTTTGGCACTTTCACTCTGCCTCACATGAGATGGAGCCACTCAGAAGTGACAGTATTTACTGTCACCCCTGAAACACACACATACACACACACATATATCTCTACATACTCAATATGTATTTTTCCTCCTCCTTCCTGGATCCCATCTGTGGGTGCACGACCACAACACCCCCCCCACATGCTTGTTGTGCAGAATGAGATGGTGATAATGGAAATAAGGGCTTAAAATAGCAGATTTCCCTTCAGCACTCGAGTGCTGTTTGTTTGTGGCTGTGACTCCAGCATCCCTGCTCACACACATCACCCTGACCTACTTTTCAGCTTCCCCAGTCCCGTGGCACAGGCAGAGAGCTCGCAGGAGGAATCAGAAGCAGTCAGGAGAAATCTCTCTGCCACATTTGTAATAGAGTTTTATGGCCATTAATTCCAGCTAGTGTCAAACTAATGACACGAGGGACATCAAAGCATGAAGGCATTTACATAATACCAGAAGAATCTACAATTCTATTACTGTTTATTCAGACAGCTTCTGCTTGAGAATGAGGAAGATGACACGCTGTCTGTGCTCTTTTGAAATCATTCTAATTTACAGCCCTGCAGAGAGGCAGCCAGATTTCTAGGAATTCTTTAATTCCTCACTAAGGAGTTTCTGATGTTTTGAAATAAACCCTGCCCATTTTATTTTCCTCTGAAAATTCAGGAAATAAAGTGCTTTCATTCCTGTGGACGAGCCCTGAGAGACTCAACCTGGCATCTGAGGGAGCAGCTCACCTCAGAGCAGGAATGTTCCATGGGACCTCCCACCTGACCACCACAGACAGGGGATGGGAGGAATAAAAAAGTGAATTATTGCTCAGACCCGTGCTCTGGTACTGAACCGTCTCACCTAGATGGAGCTGACAGCGCGGGCGGCTTGACGGTGACACGAGAGGACATTTCCAGGGTTCTGGGAGCTGCTCCCAGCTCTGCTCACCCTGCAGGGCTCAGCCAGCCCAGACGTGTCCCTGGCTCGGGCTGGCCTTGGGGACAGCTCAGCAGAGCACTCCAAGTGTCACCTTCAGAGCCAGCCCCGCGCCCCAGGCGGGGACCAGCCGGCGCCACCGACACCGCTGCGACAGGAGGAGGCTGCAGGAAGGGTCCGGCCACAGGGCAGCTCTGGGTGACTCCAAAGGACACCAACAGGGGACAAAACCCTCAGGTCCTGCCCTCCAGCTCCCTCTGGGGTATGGCCTGGAGCTGGAATTCACCACCAAACAGAAGAGCATTGAGAGCAGAATCCCTGAATGGTTTGGGTGTGGAGGGACCTTCAGGATCACCCAGTGCCACCCCTGCCATGGCAGGGACACCTCCCACTGTCCCAGCTGCTCCAACCTGGCCTTGGGCACTGCCAGGGATCCAGGGGCAGCCACAGCTGCTCTGGGAATTCCATCCCAGCCCCTCCCCACCCTCCCAGCCAGGAATTCCTCCCCAATATCCCACCTGGCAGTGGGAGCCATTCCCTGGGTCCTGTCCCTCCATCCCTTGTCCCAAGACCCTCCCCAGCTCTCCTGGAGCCCCTTTAAGCCCTGCTGAACCTCTGGTTGTCTTCAATTCACTGAAGTTTAATGCTGAAACCTGATTTTAGCAGGGACTGGAGACACCCCTGAACCAGAAAAGTAGCACAAGACTCAGAAGGTAAAAATCTGATGTGACCCCTGTGAGCAGCAATTCTAAAGTCACCACAAGAAACACAACTGCCAGTTGAAACCACCCATCAGCTCATTTAGATATATATATTTATGTGTTTTTAACTGAAAGTCTGGCCAGGTAAATCTCATCTTCCTCAACTCTCAGCTACAGAATGGGGCAACTCTAATTTGGATCTTTCCATGACTATCAGGTTCCCATTCCTATTGAATATGAGATTGTCTCTGGTAGAATACAGAGCTGCATAAAACTACTTGAAACTTTCAGTAATGAACACAAAATTGCAGATATTTTTTTTTTAAAGCAGAATCAGTAATTTTGGTTGTGAGATTGAGACAAGGAGCCCCTAAACTCTTGCAAAACTGACCATGAATGACATTATGAAAGAGCAGTTTGCATCACTGGCAAACAGGAGAGTGTTAACATAGGAGATGGAACATCACAGATTTTCTAGGCAAAGCATGGAAGGCTTGACGAAGCTGAAAACAAAGTATTTTTATCTGTAGCCAGGGGAAATGTTAGGGAAAGTGGAGACACAAGGAAATGACAGAAAGGTAAATAAAGAGCTGGCTAAGTGACAAGTGGCAAGGCAATGTCAAAAGGGGAATTCTCTTCCTGGAGGAACGTAACCAGTTATGAGAGTGTGAAGATCGAGGATCCAAAACAACCCTTGCTTAATGTTTTCATTTTTAATCTTAGAAATCAAAAACTTCTGATGAAATGAAGTTAAAAGTATCTTTTTTTCAGATAAAATATTCAGCCTGCACATCTCAGGACTCAGCTGAGCAGCCCAATTTCTGTTACCAGTGCGTGCTGGAGGAACAGATCAGATGCTGCTGCCCAGTGATCAGAACCTCCCTGGAGTTTGATGATCCCTGGGTTTCCCTCTCAATCCAAGATATTCTGATTTTGTGACTTGCCTTGGCAGCTTCCACTCCCCAGCCTGGCACTGGGATGGGAGATTTGGAAGCACAAAAAGCTGGGCTCCAATTAAGGCAGAACTGGTGTCATCCTGAGAGCCACCATCCCTTCTCCCGTGCCAATGCCACTAGCAGGGAATGTCCCAGGGCCACTGCAGCCTGACCCACCAGTGTCCTGCTGGCAAACGCTGCCACACCCCTGCTCCTGCTGCTCCCACTGCCAGGGCTGCCTTGGGAAGAAACCATTTGAATGGCTCAGGAAACCTGAGCTCTGCTCCCAGCCTTCCCACTAACTCACCACGACCACCAGCAAGTCCCAGTTTTCCTCCTGGAGCTGGGAAATAGCCACACAACATGGTCAGCTTTAATCTGCATGGGCAAAAAGACTCCAGAAGAATGAAATGTTGTTTTTCAGCCCTTCAGTCATCTCTGAGGGAACTCCCAACCCTCGGAAATCCAAGTCACTGCTGAATCCCCACGAGCTCAGGAAGAACAGGGAAAGACAGTGAGTTTGGCCAGGCTGGTTTTTCAGGAAGGCAGCCCAAGCTGGGGGCATGGAAAACCCCACTTCACAGAATCACAGAATATCCTGAGCTGGAAGAGACCCACGAGGGTCCTCACAGGCCAGCTCCTGGCCCTGCACAGGTTGAATTTGTCACAGAGAGCCACAGGAAATTCTCTTTGAGAAGAGACAGATCAAACCTCTGCAACCCCACAACTCCTGCAGGAGGGGACAGCCGGGGGGGTCGGGCTCTGCTCCAGGGAACAGGGACAGGAGGAGAGGGAACATCAGCAGGAATTTCCCCATGGAAAGGGTGCTCAGGCCTTGGCAGGGGCTGCCCAGGGTGGTTTGGAGTGCCCATCCCTGGAGGTGTCACCTGGAGGCGGCACTCAGAGCTCTGGGCTGGGGACAGTTTGGGGATGGGGCACAGCTGGGACTCCATGACCTCGGAGCTCTTTTCCAACCTCAACAATTCCATGATTCAGTCAGATGCTCTAACTGCAAGGAAGAAGATTAAACAGCATCCTGAGTTATGTGACAGAACAAAATCAAACATCCCTCCCAGATATATTTTGGGGGGGTGGTGAACTGTGCTTTGCTCATGTCCTGCAGTCTCCTGTCACTTCTGTGCCTTGCCAAGTCACTTCTAATTCCAGAGGTGCCTCCAGCATCAATTGTCCACTGAAACAGCCAGAGCCCTGAAGTTCCAGAACTGTTCCCAAGGGAGCTGTTAATCCTGCACTATTTAGCAGCCATTGATTAATGCCAAGAGAAACAGGGATCCTGCCTGGTCACCTCCAGGAAGGGGCTTCTTCTGCCTTCCACTGCTGCCAAAACCAAGGGACAGGTTTATGGGAAAAGCTCATCCTCCAACACACAGAAATCCCAATCCCACCTCGGGAAGGAGCAGCTCCAGGTGAGGAGGGAGCAGCTCTGCCATGCCGAGGTGAGCTTTTACCCACCAAATGGAGAATCAGGAGCACATAGAAAAACATCCAACCCAGCATTTGCCACCATTTCCCAGGGCAGGGCGAGCCTGGCTTGCAGAGTTATCCCACGGGAGAGGAGACTGTTCCAAAGGGACCAGGCCCAGCTCCCTGGGAGAGGATGAGGATCCTGAGCATTTCAGTTGTGTAACTCCAGAAAGCAGCAGAGTTTTCCTGCTCTGATACTCAGCAGGAATTCAGAAAGGTTTTATGCCACATTGCCAAAAGCCAGAGTGTTTCAGACACACCAGCTCCACACAAGGTGTACTCAGGATTTCATGGGTCAGAGCTGGAAAGCAGCTGCAGAAATTGCACCAAAACAGCAGCAAAAAGGGGAGATTACTGCTGAGGATGCGTGTAATTTATATTTCAGACACTTGCTCATGCAGGACTGAGAGAGCCTAAGTTGTCCAAAGCTCTCTCCAGGGAGAGCAGTTCTGTGGGGTGTAAGGAGGAGGCACCACAGCCTTGCTCAGCATTTCTGAGCTTCCCTTTGCTCAGCCCCAACCACCAAAGAGCTCCTGAGCAGCTTCACAGTATCCAATATGTTCCTTAACTATAAAATTTCCTTTTTCCAAAAAAAAAAAAAAAAGGTCCCATTAATCCAAGATTGCCCCGGTACCAACCCACCCCGAAACGAGAACGCTCGATAGCAACAGCTGGGGTGCAGCTAGAAAAGATAAAATGCACAATATAATCAGCCTTACCCTATTTGCAGCGATGGCACTGAACTGGAAGAAGATTACAGAGCTCAGGAGCCGCGAGCAGAGGCAGGATTAGGGAAGTTTCCTGTCCCCAGGTTCGGGTTTAGCCTGTGTCACACGACCTCTCAAAGCCAGCCCAGCACAGGGCATGGCCCGAAGGTTCTGTGAGCAGGATAAAGCCCTGAAATCCCTGCTGAGGGGCAGGGCCGGCTCCAGGAACGGGATCGTGCACGGGGAATGGGATCCAGGACTGGGAATGGGATCCTGGGCTGGGAATGGGGTCCTGGAATGGGAACGGGGTCCTGGAACGGGGTCCTGCACTGGGAACGGGTCCTGGAACGGGGTCCTGGACTGGGAACGGGGTCCTGGGCTGGGAATGGGGTCCTGGAATGGGAACGGGGTCCTGGAACGGGGTCCTGCACTGGGAACGGGGTCCTGGAATGGGAACGGGGTCCTGGGCTGGGAACGGGGTCCTGGAATGGGAACGGGGTCCTGGAACGGGGTCCTGGGCTGGGAACGGGGTCCTGGAATGGGGTCCTGGAATGGGAACGGGGTCCTGGAATGGGAACGGGGTCCTGGAACGGGGTCCTGGGCTGGGAACAGGGTCCTGGGCTGGGAACAGGGTCCTGGACTGGGAATGGGATCCTGGGCTGGGAACGGGGTCCTGGGCTGGGAACGGGATCCTGCATGGGAATGGGATCCAGTACTGGGAATGGGATCCTGCACGGGGATGGGATCCTGCACTGGGAACGGGATCCTGCCCTGGGAAGGGGATCCTGCCCTGGGAATGGGATCCAGCACGGGGAACGGGATCCTGGACTGGGAATG
>QUSF01000203.1:102674-114262 GCA_003676055.1 Chloebia gouldiae | reverse complement strand
GGATCCAGCACGGGGAACGGGATCCTGGACTGGGAATGGGATCCTGGACTGGGAATGGGATCCTGCACTGGGAATGGGATCCTGCATGGGGATGGGATCCTGCACTGGGAATGGGATCCTGCCCTGGGAATGGGATCCAGAAGCACCCAGACCTCCTCCCAGCCCTGCAGGAGATGAATGAAGCCCTGCAGCAGGAGATGGTGAAGCCCTGCAGAGCTCATCCCTGCTCTTCCTGCTGTCAGCCCAGGAGCTGATCCCTACATCTCCAAGGGAAATATTTACCCAAGTGATTGAAGGCAGAGATTAACTCCCATAGTGAAGCCAAACCATGAATCCCACCTAGCAAAAAGGTGATGATAAAGGGTTTAGACTAAGCTTTATTTTTTGTGTCTTTTACAGTGCTGCTGTTTATTTTCCTTTGACAAGCCTCTCATTGAAATTCCCTACGTTTCATCTGAAGGATCACTGCAAAGACTCCCCACGAGCTACTGGAATAAGCAAGGGAATAAATATGATGTTGTTTTAAGCACTGGAGGGGGGGGGGGGAGTATTTTTTTAAGCTGCAGTTAAGTTCCAGAGAGACAAATTAAAGGCAAAGTGGGTAATATAAGTGTAGGATAAGAGCAGGGCTCTGCATGAGGAGCAGTGAGGGTCAGCTAGCCCTTGTCTGCAGCACTGAGTCTCTGTCTCCTACCTGCCTCAAAGCCTGAAAACACCAAGAGTTTAAAAAGGCTGCCTCATTATGTGCCCAGAAACATTCCAGTTCCACAGAAACACGGCTCAGAGAAATGCCAAGTCAGTTTTGTGTGAAGGCTGACGAGCTCAAAAGGATGGGCAGAGAAAAGGGTTCACATTTTCCAGGAGGTCCCAGCCTGCACAGTTCTGCAGCACCTCCCCAGACAAGGTGGTTTAGGTACACCAACAACACATTCAATCCAAGCTACAAGCTCCAAGGTTCATGGCTGGAATATTTTAAGTCCCAGCTAATTGGTCAGGAAATTCAAGCCTTGGAGGACCCCATTAATTCACCATCAGATCCTTGCTAGAACAAGTCCTGAGCACGCTGCAAAACAGAAAGGGGTTGTATTCCCAGTTTTTAAACCTCTCTAAGCCTCCCTGTTAAGCTTTTAATAGACTTCTCGACATATGTATGACTTCATTATAATCCTTTTAATTTCCTATTCAATGAGCCAAGTCAGAGACATCCCACCTCTGAAGCAGAGGCTGAAACAAAAAAAAAAAGAAAACCCAAGCAGCAGGTTTGTGGGGAAGCCCCACCTGAGAGAGAGCCAGCAGAAATCAGCATTTTGCAGACAGAAAAGGTCCCTGCTGCTCCTTGTGGCCCCCAGAGGAGCTCCCAGGGCATTCCCAGGGCTGCAGCAGCTCCAGCCCTCACTGTCCTGTGGGGACACACGGTGACACGGGGACAGCACAGTGCTGGCTTCCAGAGAACCTGCACCCTACCCCAGCTGCTCCACCCTCATCCCAGAGCCCTGCCCAGAATTCCAGGATGGTCTGGGGAGGGGAAGGATCTGAAGCTCATCCAGTGCCACCCCTGCCATGGCAGGGACACCTCCCACTGCCCCAGGCTGCTCCAGCCCTGTCCAGCCTGGCCTTGGGCACTGCCAGGGATCCAGGGGCAGCCACGGCTGCTCTGTCTGTAATTCCCAGTGTTTATCAGCACTTCAACACCTGGGAAATTTCTTTATGCTCTTTGAACAGCTCAGGAGTAGCTCAGGAGCTGAGATTGTGCAGCTGCTCAGCTCCAGAGCAGTAGGAAGCTGCAAATTCCTCATCTGAAAGAGCAGCAGGACCTGCAGATAAAAACCCTCATCCCCCACTCCCCCTCCAGGAGCTGGGGAAGCTCCACATTCCCTGGAACAGCCTCTGTCCCCCCCAGGGCCAGGGACAGAGACCCAGCTGTCACATCACCTTCCCCATCCACCTTCCCCCAAAACAGCCACCCCAAAGCTCAGGGAGACTCACACAAACCTCTGAGTCACAGAGCAACTCAGCAAAGCTGCTGAATTATTCACTTGGCTGCTGTTTTTAGACCGGAGCCACAGGAAACATGAACTCCCCAGCAGTGAGCATGGCTGGATGCACCCCTCTGAGGAGCCTGAAAAGCTCTGCCTGAAGCCCAGGAAGGATAAAAGCCTCTGTAAATAAAAACTTGCACCAAGAGGGAAACACACAGGCAGGTAAAAGAGGAAAGCCAGTAGAAAAGTTCTAATTAGAAGAACACACCTGTAGCTGTCCTATTTACAAAATGCTACACAGAATAAACAGATTTTGGGATGATTTTGTTGGGTTTTTTGTTTGGGATGGGGGGATTTTTTAATTATTTTTTCCCACAAATCTTTGTCCTCAAGGTTCTCCATCCCTTCCTTCCCAGCCTGGATCTGTGCTTGGGATTGTCCCAGCCCAGGTGCAGAACTTTGCCCTTGGCCTGGTTGAGCCTCCTGAGGTTGGCACAGTCCCACTTCTCCAGGCTGGCCTGATGCCTTAAGTGTTACCTTTCATATTTTCCAGATTCTGAACTCAGTTATTTATAAAAATAGTATTGTTATCATAATCATCATAATCATTAGTATCATTATTATTATCATTATTATTATTATTATACTCTGAACTCCATATAAACTGTTAGTAAGTTCTCCTCAGAGTTCAGTCACACAAAACAATCCTTTTCCAGCCCCAGAACCAAGGGCACCTTTACAGCTTCAGGCCCAAAAAGTGTAAACAGCATGAATTGAGGAGAGCAGTCTGGGAGGATGGGGCCTCATAACCTGAAGCTGTAATTGGACAATTAACTCCAATATGTGAATGAACCAAAACTTATAAAAATATGACAGCTCGTGACTCGGAGTCCATCTTGGGAGTAGCCTCAGCCAGGCTCTTGTAGTGCCCAAGGGGAGTCCCTGAAGGCCTTTTTACTCCTTTATTCCTTTAACACTGGCTGTTCTGGGGAGCCTCAAGGCAGCAGCCAGGTCCCTGTGCATGCCCCATCCCCTCCTGCAGCTGGGACAGCACCCAGGGCTCGGCAGCAGCAGAGAGCCCGGGGTGCCCCAGCCCCACGGACAGGAGGCTGGACAGTGCTGGTGCCACCCCTGGGTGTCCCTCTTGTCCCACTGACCACAGCTGAGTGTGACCATCCAGCCCCTTCCCCATCCACAGTGCTCCACCCAGGGAACCCCTGTCCCTCCTCTCTGGGGACGAGGGTGCAGTGTGGGACACGGAGGAACGCTCTGCACAGCATCCTCGTCTTTGAGGGACAGCAAAGCATTGCAGCTCCAGCCATTTCCCCTTCCAGCAGTGCCACCAGAGCAGCTGACCCAGAGCATCCCTGCAGGAACCAGCCCGGAGCAGCACCCCGGAGACTCCCACCACACAACAACTCCATAGGGGTTAGTTTGAGATGTTTATTAGGGACATTTATTCCACAGCAGGTACAGCTTCACATCATACAGAGCATTGGAATTAATAATCAGCAGCAGGGGTGACAAGAGACAGGCGTGGAAGCACAGGGATGTTAGAGCACAGGACAGGTACAGCATCAGCTCTGGGGCTGCAGGAGAGCAGGAATCTGAGCAGAGGAACCCTCCTGTGCCTCCCTGCCCGTGGGGCTGCGCAGGGACACCCACCCCGAGCCCTCAGTGGCACACAGGGATGTGTTCAGGAGGGACAGAAGATCCAGCACTCTGCACAGACCCCCCATCCCCTACACCCCCAGGATCCCACCCAGCACACCCAGAGCTCGGGGCAGTGCTGCAGGAACATCCCCCCAGCACGGCTCCCTGTGCCCACAGCTCCCTGCACACCAGAGACCCCGTGGCACTTCCCATGGATCATCCACGTTTGCAGCCAGGCCCTGGGCTGGAGGAGCTCCCCTGCCCTGCCCCAGCCCACTCAGGGCTCCCAGCATGGGCAGCTGCTCCCAAACTCCTCTGCCCACCTCACTCTGCCTACACGTCCCTCTAGCCAAGACTTTACAGCATTGTTGCCTTTCATTAAAGTAAAGCATCTGTGGGAAGTGGGCAAAGTCTCATATTCAGGTAACCTGAAACCTTCCATAATTCAATCTGAAAATATTTCATATTCCCATATTTCAATCTGAAATTTCCTTCCTTACTTCTACAGTTTTTGGGAAGGACTATGACACCAAAGCCACTCCCTAAGGCAGGAACTTGGGGCTGGCTGTTTTCCTTCATGCTCCCAGTAATGGCAAGGGCTTGGACCCCAAAATGCAGCCCTCAGACACCAGAGCTGATCCACCTGTAGCTCAGGACACCTGATTTTCCCTGATCTGTTTCTCAAGTCTACCAAGTGCTGAAATGATCAGAACCCACCCGTTTGGAAGAAAACAACTCTGTTACAGACCAGACCCTCACGGGAGAGGGTTTCAAAGCAGCAAGGAGCAAGGCAGCTACTCTAAAAGGCTGTGGTGAGTGTGGGGAGAAGGGAAGGGAGCTGCAGTCATGGTGGACCCATCCACTATGGAAGCACAACTGGAAATTTCAAACCTTCTCTTATGGAGCACCACGAAAACGGAGAGAAATTAAATTTAAAGGTGATCAAACCAAAAATGGAGCCGTGGTCGTGATTTCAAACCAGAGGCACAGTGCAGTTCCAAAGCAGGGTGCACTCTGTGCTTACACAGAGAGAGGAAGGTTTCAACAAGCACTGCAGAGCACAGGGAGGAGGAGCAGGATGGAGCCACCCTTTGGTTCTTCTACAGCCAAGTCCAAGGAGGTAAAGCAAGAGCTCTGTAAAATGCTGCAGATTTTAGAAGTGTAATGGCAGGTAGAAAAGGACACTGGCCTCGTGTCAGTGGCAGCCCCAGTGTTAGGAGACAGTCTAGGCTTCTAGGAGGAGAAAATAGAAGAGAGGAAAAGAAGTAGGAGAGGGAAAGGGGATGGGGAAGGGGGCAAGAAAGCGCAAGTCATTAGTAAACATCACCATGGAGCAGCACTGCACAACACCCAACACCTCATTAGTGCAGGCAGGAGATTTGCCAAAAGCCAGGGCCAGACACACACAGCTCTGCTCCCAGGGGTGGCTGCAGGGCTGGCACCCGTCACCACAGAGCCACCACGGGCAGGGCCACGCCACCACCAGTGACAGGCACGGGAGCAGCACCTCAGGAGCACATCTGCACTCAAACAGAGCATTTCTGTGAGCCACTGCTGGGGGACAGAACTGCCAGCAGGCTGGCTGGAGGGAAAGCCCAGCTAGGGGAAGTATGAGCATCCAGCAGGAATGCTTCCCTAGGGAGCTTCTCACCTGCCAGCAAGAGCATGGACAGCATCTTGGGCAAGAGGCATATCCAGACCAACCATGTCATCATCCTTGATGGATTTCTTTCCAGAAATTTGGTTGGGTTTTATTTTTAAATACATATTTCCTTTGAACTCTAGGCAAATATCCTGCAATAAGAGTTGCAAAATGCAAATTACACATGAATTTTTGGTTTGACTAAACCCTCCCTGACCTTTCCCTGGTGGAGGTGAGCAGGGAGCTGCCTCCCCCAGCAGGGATTCCAGAGCACCACTGAACTCCCTGTTCCCAGCCCTGCATCCCCAGGAACGCTGCTCCAGCCTCTCCATTTCTCCTTTTAAGGAAGAACAGGATCAGCAGCAGGACTCCAGGGGATGTGCCCAGCAGCCAGAGCTCCCCTCTGCAGCTCCCAAAAACAAACCCCAGAGGCCAGGCAGCGCTGGTCACGTCGGGCTCAGCCCTGCCAGGGTCTCCCTGCCCAAAGCCTGGCCTCAGCACAGCCCTGAGCAGGGCTTTCATCACAGCACCCAAGGGAAACGAATCCAGCGCTCCACGGAGGGCTTGGCCCGAGCTGGAGAGGTTTGGGTCCCTGCCAGCTGCTGCACTCAGGGGGTCTGGGAGTGCCAAGGGGTGCCAGGAGCTCGGGCCTGGCTGATGCCAGCTCTGCAGACACAGCCCACACGGCTGCAGGGGATGCTGCACGGAACAAAACGAGGTCAGTCATCACCTTGTGTGATGTGATGAGTGAAGGAAAACATCCAGCAGTGCTGCCTGAGCTCCAGCCCAGAGACATCCACATTTGGATGTGCAAACAGCTCAACTAGCCCTTTTCCTTGGAGTCTGTTTCAGAACCAATTTAATGCCAGCTCTGCTTTTTAAAGCTCCCTCTGCAGCTTTTAACACTGTTTTTGTAGCAGAAAGCTGGTTTGCCTGAGCATCACCTTCCTCAGGCCTCTCCTGCCTGCTCCAATTCTCTGCAAAATCCCACATCCCTAAGAATCATTTCAGCTTCCAGACACAGGGAATGGATCCTGCTGAAAACAAAACCCCAAAGCAGAGGTGGTTTAGAGCTAGGGACCTGAGTTTAGGCAGCAGCACCTCTGAAATGTGGAAGCAGGCCCTGCTCAGGGCCATCCCCTGGTGCAGATGGCTCTGAAGCCCTCCAGTGCCTGGTGGAAATTCAGCATTTCTCCCTTCTCCCTCATGGAGAACCAGGGATCCTACAAGCATTCCACAAGGAAGGGGGCAGGGGAAGGGGCCATGAAGGAATCGTGTCATGGAAATCTTCTGTTACTCTGGCAAACCTAATTAACTTGATGGCCACAGCTCCTCTTCCTGACACACTGCTCTGCCACTTTGATGGCACTTTTAGACAGACTTGAACAAGAGAAGAAAAAAAATCAACCCTACCCCACAAAGAGGGAATGTATTAATAAATTAAAAAGCTCCAGACACATAAAAGTATCTTTGATCAAAGTTGTTAACATTTAGCATGAAGAGTTAAACCTCCACAAAGCAAGAGTGAGGCAAATAACAAAGAATTTTTTAAACACAAGCCAGAAGTTCAATACAAAAATCCTGATGCCTTTAATTATTCAGACCATAAATCTGATTGCATTTCTATCTCCTTTAGTTAGAAGTATTAAATAAGAGGGAGGAAATATCCTTAGGAAGGTTCAGAAGTGCTCTTAATTTCAGTTTATACTGAACTATAAAAGATGCACAATTTCCTTTTGACTGGATTTCCAGTGGCAAATGAAGCGCAGAGATCAATTTTTCTATTCCCATACTCACTAAGGACATGAAACTCACTCACACTAAACCAAACTCTAAAACCCTAAAGAGAATTATAGCAAAGAGGTGTTTTAATTCACCCCCAGCTCCCAGATGTTCAACTTTATTTCCTGGACTGGTTTTTAACTTGGGGCTGCACCTCTGGATTGCGGGGGGACAACACTGGGAGCACCCAGCCAATGACCTGGAGCTGGGATCATCACCAGGGAGACCAAGGATGCCACCCATGATGACAGGGTGACAACTGGCTCTGGAATATTCCATCCCCAAGGAAAGAGAGGTCCCACAGCCCAAGGCCTTGTGACAGAGGGACAGATGGGCTGGAGCTTGGCAGGAGCCCCAGGTCCCAGGCAGAGAGGCTCGAGGGGAAGGGAAGCAGAGCTCCCTAAGAGAGGCCAACCTCAGCACTTCAGCCTGATGGGAAAGGTCCACTCTTCTCCAGGTTCTGAAATACTCACCCCGTTCCATCACAAGCTTCTGGCAGTCAAAACTACCCTGCTGCTATGGAAAAAGGTCCCAAAGGCACAGTGTCACCTGTGCCACTGCTGGGGCAGGTGTGGGGACATGTCCAGGGAGGGGAGGCTGGAGTGAAGGACACAGCTGGGTCATGGCAGAGAATAAAAACTGCTCCAAAGGGTGGGGGACGTGGGAGAACACCACTGTGGGGCACAGGGATGTCACAGGACAGGGGACAGCTCACCTGTGGGCATTATGGGCTCTCTCCAAAGCCATTTTTATCAGTGCCCTCCCAGCACTGCCCATGGAGAGAGAACAGCACACCTCCAGAACAAGCTTTTATCCAGAGAAACCCTTTAAACTCCAAAGAAACTGAAGCTCTGTTTTGCTGCCAAGTCCTTGGAGGCTCTTTAAAGGCAAGCCCAGCCCCCTGGGAGGAGTGAGGACTCCAGGGCAGCTCAGGGCAGAGCTGCAGCACGTACCTGTGTGGTGGTCCTGCAGCCAGTGGTCACCGTTCTCCACCACCATCGGCCCCGAGGCTGAAGAGTCTGCAAGGAACCAACACAGGGGTTAACACTGCATGGAACTCATCCCAACTCACACCTTCAAAACAGCACTGAGGAACTCTACAATCATTGAGTTGGAAAAGAGCTCCAAGACTGAGCCCAAGCTTTGATGGATCCCCACCTTGTCACCTGGTGGTGATCCTAAAACCAACAGAAGAAATCATCAATCCCAGCCTTGAGCACACTCACGGAATCCCAGGATCACTGAGGCTGGAAAAGCCCTCTGGGATCACATCCAGGCTGTGCCTGATCCCCACCTTGTCCCCAGCCCAGAGCTCTGAGTGCCACCTCCAGGAATTCCTGGGACACCTCCAGGGATGGGCACTCCAACCCTCCCTGGGCAGCCCCTGCCGAGGCCTGACCCCCCTTTCCATGGGGAAATTCCTCCTGAAACACCACATATTGCTGAAGATGGATCAGGGGAGGTTTAGAGGAGGGTGGTCAGGGTGGAAGATCACCAATTCCAAAAACCAGCACAGAAAATCCTGATCACAGTGAGACTGAGTCCATCTTGTTCTGACACTGACAGCTAAAATTTTAACCAGCACCAGGATTTACACACTGACCTTGGAAACCTGGCAGCAGTGGGCAAGGGGGAACAGTTGGAAGCTGTAGGAGAGTCCATTTAGATGATAAAAAAGAAGTTTTATACAATGAGGGTGGGAGGCCCTGGCACAGGTGCCCAGAGCAGCTGTGGCTACCCCTGGATCCCTGGCAGTGTCCCAGGCCAGGCTGGACACTTGGAGCAGCCTGGGACAGTGGCAGTGTCCCTGCAGGGGTGACACTGGATGATCCTTAAGGCTCCTCCACCCCAAACCAATCTGGATTCTGTGACTTTATGACCCTGAGCAGTTTTAGGGAAGCAGAACAAGCAGCACCAGTTCCTCCCTGGCCCTCAGCTCTGCTGACAGTGAGGAAATGCTCATTTTATAAATAGTAAAGGTTTCTCCCAAAGAGACACACACTCAGTCACCTGGAGCTGCTGCTGGCCCCTCCTGAGCCCCAGTTTTATAACAGAGCCACGTTACCAGGGTCCTTCAGACACAGCAGGGCTGAATCCAGCCCTCAGCAAAGCAAAAGGAAAAGTCTCCAGCTCCATCAGTGGCTCATCCTGGTGTTCTACAAAACTTCCCCATGAACTTGCCAGCTTATAGAGAAGCACACCCATGCTCCAGGAGGAGCACAGGATCCCTGGGCCTGCTCCTCTGCCCTTCCACAGCCCAGCTGCCAGGCTCTGCAAGGGCTGCTGTGCCCGGGGGAATGGTCTGGAGCAGACACTGGGGCAGGTCCTGGCAGCCCCTGGGTCCCCTGAAATCGGGGTCACTGTGGTTACACAACACTGACCCACAGCTGCCCAAAGGCACACGAGGAGTATGAGGGTCCTGCAGTGAGACCCCTGAGGAATTCCAAGCAGGAGCTGCTGAACCCCCCTGGGAGCTCAGCCCAGCTGCAGGAGCTACACATTTCCTTAAATCCTGTAGAATCATGGAACCTCCTGAGTGGGAAGGAACCCACCAGGACCATCCAAGTCCAGCTCCTGGCCCTGCAGAGGACAGCCCCGAGATTCCCTCTGTGATCACATCCTGCTTCCATTGCTCTCACAGCTGCTCCTTACACCTTGCACAGGCAACTGAGCTGCTGGGATGTTTCATAGTCTGCAGGAATTTCTCCAGGGGTGGGCAGGCTTTCCAGGGAGGTTTGGAGTCCCCATCCCTGCAGGTGTCCCAGGAATTCCTGGAGGTGGCACTCAGAGCTCTGGGCTGGGGACAGGGTGGGGATGGGGCACAGCTGGGACTGGGTGGTCTTGGAGGGCTTTTCCAACCTCGGTGACTCTGATGCCACCACCATTACTGATGCATTGAACTCCTCCAAAGAGGGTTCCCACAGGAGCAGAAGGATCAGCAATGCCATGGCTCTCCTTGGGAAGGACAGAGAGCAGGTGAAATGGTTCCCTTTACAGTTTTAGCTTTTTGGGAAGACAAGCTTCCAGAAAAATCAGGTCAAATCACACCAACCCAGCCAGCACGAGTGGCTGTTATTTTTAAGTCTCTGAAGGTCAGTGCCTTTGGAGCAAATCAATCTGAGTTTGCTTTGCTGAAGCCCCAGTGTGAAAGCACCCAGCAACCTGCCCAGGGCCAGGGCTCCTCCCCTCATATTGTAAATTGCATAAACCCAAAACCATGTCAAGATGTTGTAACTACCTAATCCTCATCAGAATCACAAGATAGCATTTGCATCTGCCTCGTGGATCAAAGGATTGTTTTTATATAAACAAATATAAGGCAGCGCTGGCTAAACCGATAATCTGGAGCAAATGGGCAGTGCCAGCACCAGCCCCTAATCCCAGGGGACCACAGGGGACAGCACCAGGGCCAGCACGTCCCCAGGGCTCTGGGGTCAGAGCCTCCTGCAGGCTTTATCCCACGCTGGCAAACACTGACTGAGAGGAAAACGTGAGCAAAACCACTGGTGGACAGTGTGACCCAGCTGGTGACTGAAACAAGGAGTGCAATCTCCTTCCATTCATTCCTTTAAAAATTCTGCCTCAAGATCACATGCAGAGCACAACAGCACAAGGGCCTGGAGCTGCTCCAGGGCTGGAGCCCTCTGCTCTGGAGCCAGGCTGGGAGAGCTGGGAATGTTCCCCTGGAGAGGAGAAGCTCCAGGGAGAGCTCAGAGCCCTGCCAGGGCCTGAAGGGGCTCCAGGAGAGCTGGAGAGGGGCTGGGGACAAGGATGGAGGGACAGGACACAGGGAATGGCTCCCACTGCCAGAGGGCAGGGATGGATGGGAGATTGGGAATTGGGAATTCCTGGCTGGGATGGAATTCCCAGAGTAGCTGTGGCTGCCCCTGGATCCCTGGCCAGGCTGGATTTTGGGGCTTGGAGCAGCCTGGGACAGTGGGAGGCGTCCCTGCCATGGCAGGGGTGGAATGGGATCAGATTTTAGGTCTCTTCCAGCCCAAACCATCCTGGGATTCAGTGATGTAACAACTGTGGGGCAGGAATGGGGCTGGACAGACTTTGAGAGAGAAAAAGTTTAATGTCTCATCTGAGGCAAAAATGCAAATATCATCATCTGCTGATTTATCTTTGATCCCTCTGGAACTCTGGGCTGTGTAGAACATTCTCCATCTCCACTTTCATACTTGACCAAGTGTCTGAATTCTCTGTGGCTCAAGCAAACCCTGCTCCAAGAAAGGCACTCATTCCTGGGGTGGGAAGGGAGGGAAAAGCAAAAGGAACCGAGGTCTGGCCCGGGATTTCAGCCCTGCAGCGGTGGGACAGAGGGCAGCAGTGCCAGCAGAGCCACCTCGTGGTGACACCTCTGCTCCCAGGGTGGCACTGACTGAATCAAAGCAACCCCATCCCTCCTGCAGCCTGCAGGGTTTAACCCCACGGAGATGGGCTCAGCCCTGCAGGGTTTAACCCCATGGAGATGGGCTCAGCCCTGCAGGGTTTAACCCCACGGGGATGGGCTGGAGCCTGCAGGGTTT
>QUSF01000203.1:84560-97010 GCA_003676055.1 Chloebia gouldiae | reverse complement strand
CCATCAGAGATCTGAGCCCCCCAGTGCTGCCGACCCCTGCGTGTCCCACGGGGACAGAGAGAGAGAATTCCATCAGAGAGCTGAGCTCCTCCAAGGGCTGCCGACCCCTGGGTGTCCCCCAGGAACAGAGAGAGAATTCCATCAGAGATCTGAGCCCCCCAAGTGCTGCCGACCCCTGCGTGTCCCCCGGGAACAGAGAGAGAATTCCATCAGAGATCTGAGCCCCCCAAGTGCTGCTGACCCCTGCATGTCCCCCAGGCCTTCACACCCAATGTTTGGGCAGTGCCCACTAACTTCCAGATGTTTCTAAACCCCCACAACGGACCAGAAATAAACCGGGATCATCTAAAGCGGGTTTAGCTCGTGGATGTGACATTTCAGGGGGTCTTTTATCAGAACCTTAAATAAAAAATGTCAAAAGTAACACCCAGCACCTGGCCATGGTGTGGGGCAGCCATGGTGTGACATTGACTCCTGCCCTGCCCCAGATCTGGAGTTAATTACACCCTCAGCAGCACAAAGTGACGCAAGAGAATTTAGTGCTGGGCTTGACTCCACCCAGCCTCCCCTATGGAGATTAGGATTTTACATAATCTCTGATGTATACTTCAGTGCCGCTCCTGATCCCTCCCAGAGGGTCCTGCAGCACATCCATGTCCTCAGCAAACCTCGCTAATCCCGGCAAACCCCTCCAGCCCTGGGATTTGGGAGGGAAAGTGACGTTTTAATAATGCCCACATGAAAATAAATACAGCAAAGTGCACACGTAGGCATTATATCCACAGCTATGAACTGGAAACGGAGGAGAAGTAATCACCAGTTATCCCTTCCTGATTTGCATCTCTGTGTTCAATTTAATTCCTGGCACCATGCTGGAAAAATGCACCTGAACCGACTCATCTCCAGCCTTGAGGTTGGCACAACACACCCCCATCACCAATTCTTTACTTTTTCACTTTTCAGCCTTTTGAAGTTATCCTTGGCAGCAAGAGCCAACAGAAGCTGCTGGAATGTACAGAAAGGCTTTGTCCCCTCCAGCTCTCGTGGAGCCCTGCAGATCCTGAAGGGGCTCTGAGCTCTCCCTGCATTTTCCAGGTGAGCATTCCCAGCTCCCCCAGCCCGGCTCCAGCCCCTCCTGAGGAGAAGCAGAGCTGCTGACACAGAGCTGCAGCCCCAGGAACACAAGGGACCCTTGTTGTGCTGGGTCAGGAGGGGTGACCCCAGTGGCCACTGTGCAGCAGCCCAGGCCTGCTGCCCTCCCTGGCGTGGCAGAACACAGATCCTCTTGTTCCCAAAAAACAAAGGCTCCTACTCCTTGAACTCCAGGAAATTCTGTGTCAGCACTGCAGGGCCACCACATACCTACAGGCTCCAGCCTCACATTCCTTGGCAACAATGGTGCCCCACTGATAGTGGCATTTCTGTCCTCCCAGGCGAGTCTATTATGGAAACTAATTCAGTTCAAGCTCTTCTTTTTTATTCTCTGAACAATGAAAGGTCAGGCTTGCAGGCAGACCACACTTCAGGCAGCAACTGCAGTTCTTGGTGGATTAGATAAAGGCCCTGAATCACAGCTTGGAAATCCAGAGGTGAAAAGTTTGGAGCTCTTCACCCCCTGGGCAGGGTCACAGTCGAATGAATTATGGTCAGAAAAAAACCCCAGTTTATATTTAAATGAAAGAGGCTTATCAAAAAGGTTTCTTTCAGAGCTCCTATTTTAAGACAAACCATCATCCAGATGTGCACACAACTGGCTGCATTACCCTGTAGGAGCACCAGCCAGGGAAGGCGTTTCCAGAAGTTTCATCCTTGCACTGACCAGTCTCCTTCAAGGAACAAATGGGGCTCAGACAGAGCCAATTTTTCAGGCTCATCCTCCTTAAACTCACAATTGAGCTGATGGCTTTAGGTCAGCGAGCCTCAATGTGCAGTGATCAACATTTAATCATCTTCTTCTGAAAATGTCATTTAGCATCAGAAGGAAAAACAGCATTTACATTTCCCAGCAAGCTGCATCATGAGCAGAGTGACTGAGGCTGGAAAAGTCCTCTGAGTCCATCCAGTCCAGCCATGCCCCCAGCACTGCCAAGGCCACCACCAACCCATGTCCCCAAGTGCCACCTCCACAGGGATTTTAAATCCCTTCACCAACGGGGACTTCACCACGGCCCTGGGCAGCTGGGCCAGGGCTGGAGAGCCTTTCTGGGGAAGGAATTTTCCCAATATCCAGCCCCTGGCACAGCTGGAAGCTGTCTCCCCTTGTCCTGTCCCTGCTCCCCGGGGCCAGAGCTGCACTCCACGGAACAGATGCCATAAAATACGTGGCATTTGGGGGGGCTTGTGGCACTGACAGCGCTGCTAATTCAGGCCTGCACAGGAACTGGGACACTGGAGTGATCTACTTTCTGGGGAAAAATAATAATGAGGCTATGCAGCCTTATCAGCAGGACATTTCCTTGCCCATATTTAGCTAAATAGAGGATGTAGAAACGACGTATAAAAATAAACCAGTGTACCTAAGAAAAGGCATTTTAAATACAGCACTGCTGTCCCAGACATGCAGGAGCACGTGGCACAGACTGCAGGGATCCCTCCTCAGCCCAGGTGGGCTCCAAGGACAGCCACAACACCCCTGAGAATTCCTCCTTTTCCCTCTCTGGTGTTACAGCAGCCAGATTCCCAGATTCCCAGGGCCTGTCTGCTAACTAAAGCAAGAGGAAAATGAGGATATTGCAGGGGTTGTGCCCAAGGGTAGAGAGCAAATCCTGGAGCATATTCATGTGTTGAGCAGCTTAGTAAAGAGACAGATGCTTCCAACCCCATTTCCATTCATATAGAACAGAGCTGGCTGGGAAACATTAAAGAATCCTCAGCAATCCCCTGCCTCCACAGCTCTGGAAATCAGACATTAACAGAGCACGGGGAAGAGGAATTCTGGCATTAACCTTGGGATGAAAAACAGGAATGACAGAGATTTCCCAAGGCAGAGGTTTAAGAATGCACTGAAATTCCTTCCTGGAAAGGGGGGTCAGGCTCTGGAACTGCCCAGGGAGGTTTGGAGTCCCATCCCTGGAGGTGTCCAAGGAACACCCAGAGGTGGCACTCAGAGCTCTGGGCTGGGCACAAGGTGGGGATGGGCACAGCTGGGACTCAGTGGGCTGGGAGGGCTTTTCCAGCCTCAGGGATTGTGAATAACTCTCCAGCTGCCCGGGTGCTCGTGGCTGTTAAATCAGCAGAGGGAGCGGAGCAGCCGTGGGTGGCACCAACCTGACTCCAGGTCTGTGTCCAGAACAGCCTCCAAGGGCAGCCCAGCCCTCCTGCCACAGCAAAGGGAGGGGTTTGCTCCGAGGAAAGGTGTGGAAGGAGCAGGAACAGCCCTGCCAGTGCCACGGGGACAGCTGCACCACGGCAGGGAGAAGGGGTTTCCTGCAGCCACACATTCCAGGCAACCTTCAAATCACCCCAAAGCAAATCCAGCCTGTTCCCTGAACTCACACGTTATTTTTGCACAGGAGGGTTGTTTAGCTCGCTCCTGTTCCAGGCACAGCTGATCTGTTACACTCAGGGTTTGCTCCATCTGCTCTTCCCCACGCTCAGAATCTCTGTGTACTCACTGAGTAACCTGTTTGTTGGGATAAATAAAATCTCTCTCTCCTCAGCTAATCTCGAAGATTCAGCAGGGTTATTTTAACCCATCACAGACCCTCCAGCCTGGTGTCTTGCTCCAAAGACTTCCAATTCTTCACTGGATTTTAGTCCCAGCTGACCCATCCCTGGAAGTGTCCCAGCCTGGTTTGGGTTGGGAAGGACCTCAAATCCCATCCAGTGCCACCCCTGCCAGAGCAGGGACACCTTCCACTGTCCCAGGCTGCTCCAAGCCCTGTCCAGCCTGGCCTTGGACACTTCCAGGCATCAGGAGCATCAACAACCTCTCAGGGTGTCAAGAACTTCTCTTCAGCAACTTCCTCACCCAGGTTTTACTTCAAGTGACCCCCGGAACAACTTCCCAGAGCCACCAGCCCACTCAGCACCCTCTGGAAAAGGAGGCAAACCAAAGCCTACATGAGCCACAGCTTCCAGCTTCCCACCCAGGGAAAATCAGAATTTATTTCCTCAACTTTGTGCTTCCATTTTGCAGCTTCCCTGACTGCTCTGTTGTGTTCCTGCCTCTGGGCACGCACAGGCTTGGAATTTCAAGTTATGATCAGTCTGACCCAGATTCTGTGCTCTTGTCTGAAGACAGAGAAAGAGGAGAGCAGGCACAGGGATGCTGCCCAAAAAGCCAAACCTGTAACCTGTCCCAGCACAGTAACTCAGTGTGGGACCCTGCCTGACCTCCCTGGCATTCCTGGCACAGGCAATGCTGCTTTTCCCACGGGAGCAACCCAGGTACCTCATGATGCCTGGTGCAGGCTGCCCTAGAGGAGAGGCTGGAGAGAGTTACAGAATAAACTTTAAAAAATACAGGGATCTCCTCCTCCATGGATCCACCTTGGGCAGCAGCAGAGCCCAGCCAGGGCTGCACCCAAATGACCCAAAATGGCCCCAAAATGCACGAGCGCTCCCGGGGGCTCTCCTGGGATCAGCTCTGCTCCATTGGCACCTTGGAGTTCATTGTCCCATTCCAGCTCCAGCCCAGGCAGTCCCACCCTGCTTGTTTTTCTCTCTCCAGCCCACGGGGTTTGTGCTGCTGGGCTGAGATTTGGATCATTTGTCCTTGGTGCCCAGCTGGAGCAGGAATTGTTTTGCCTCCCTGCTCTGTGCACAGAGCTCACCATCCCATCATGTGAAGGCCAGAACCGCACACTAAAGCAGCACAGAACCTGAAAATAGAAAAGCTGAAACCTGAGGCATCCCTGACAGCCCTGCAATGACAGTGACACAGCATTCCAGCCTGCTCCAGAGCCCTGCCAGGCTCCATCCATGGCTCCATCCTGCTCCAAACAGGCTGGACCCAGCTCCTGGCCCAGCACCTTCCTGCCACAGAGGGAACAGAAATCTGCTCAGGGAAGGAACACTTCCTCACTTTTGCTGGTTTAAAGGAGACCCTGATGCCCAGATTTATGAGAAGTACATCCATTTTCCCATCAGATCCACTTGCTCCTTTAAAATTAGCTCCTAACTCCATCCCAAATTAAATGCCTGGCTGGGAGAAACAGGGACAGCTCGGTCATAATTCCCATTTCTCCCGGGTAAGTCAGGTTGCTTTTCTTAGCTGGAGCTGTTGGGAGCTCAGCTGCGGCTGCTGAGGCGTGAGGAAACAGGAGAGCAGAGATCTGCTAAGTCATCCTCCTTGCAGAGTCCTGGAATCCATGGAAAGATTTCTGCAGCCATCCTCCCTGAGGAGAGGACACAGCGACCGCCTGAGCCGCCGACGTTCCTCACATTTCCTGGCTGGGCACAAAAATCTGTGACCCAATCTGTGTTTTTTTTTTTTCCATTTTGGCACAGTCTAAACCAGTGGGATTCACTTATCTATTGTTTTAAAGTTAAACACAGCAAGAGCTCTGCTTTATGGCTGTTTCTGGAGTCACAGGAAATCCCAGAGATCGTCAGAAGCCTCTTAGGGGCAAAGAGATGGAGGCTGAGAGATCTTGAATAAAACCTTAAAATCACACTCTGCTCAACTGCTGGAAAAACCAGCCTCAGAAAGGGTGACCTGGATTCCAGAATTATATCCAGGCACGAGTTCCCCATGGACTCCCTGATGTGCAGGTACCACCCCCTGGCACAGGGAAGGTCTCCAGGTCTTTGGGATGCTCCAGACCTGCTGGACCAGCCCAAGCACCCGACGGCATCAGCAAACCAGGATTAATTAGGATATTCCAGATATCTTCACAGCAAAATCAAACCAAACTTCAGCTTGGAGGTGCTGCTGAGACCAGAGTGAGCTGGCAGCTTCCTCAGAGCTCCTGGCAGAGCAGACAGGGAGGCAGCACATCAAATATTCCTGGTTTCTAGTGCACGTTTGGACTTCCAGCAAATGAGGATTTCAGGGAGAGTCACAGAGCCACGTTCTCCTTCAGACAACCCAGAAATACAGCAAGAGATTTTCCAGCTATTATTTATAAGGCTTAATGACTGCTGCTGTTCTGTGTGAGAGACAAGAGATGGGGCAGGACCGGAGAAGGCAAATTTGGGGACAAAGAGAGCAAGTTTGGGGCATTTTATGATTTTAAGCTTGGACTCCTTAAACAGACAAAGCACTTGTAGAGTTGTTTCCCTTCTCAGCACAAACTCCCTGAGCCTTCTGGCACACTTTAATTTTCTCAGAGTAAATTCAGTCAGCCCCAGAGCCTCCAAGCTGCTACAGAAAAACCAGAAATGCAGAAGTAAAGGGAAAACAGTTCCTACTACTGCCTCCACAGGGGAACACAAGGACAACACAGGTATTTCCACTCAGAAATCCCAGATTCTCCCTTCCAGGGCCTGAAGGGGCTCCAGGAGAGCTGGAGAGGGACTGGGGACAAGGGATGGAGGGACAGGACACAGGGAATGGCTCCCACTGCCAGAGGGCAGGGATGGGTGGGAGATTGGGAATTGGGAATTCCTGGCTGGGATGGAATTCCCAGAGCAGCTGTGGCTGCTCCTGGATCCCTGGAAGTGCCCAAGGCCAGGCTGGAGCACCTTAGGACAGTGGGAGGTGTCCCTGCCATGGCAGGGGTGGCACTGGATGATCCTTGAGGTTCTTTCCAACCCAAACCATTCTGGGATTCCAGGACTGTAACCATGAAATAGCTCTGAAGGCTTCATGCAGATCTCAGTCACTTCCACAATCCCTTCATGCCCACACACCAGACAATAAACAGGAAGTTTTGAGTTCTCACTTCAGATGGGTTTAATGAAGTCTCAACACGATCCCAAAGCCCAGGCAGAACTTTGGCCCCGATTGCTTCCTCCTCTCACTGTCTGCTCCAGCCACTTCCTCTTCCACATCTGGCATCTCCCTCCTTCCACCTCTCAGGTCAGGAACGACCTCTCCCTCAGCCTCTGCCTGCTGCTCCCACCTGGGCCTTCCACCATGGGGAAATCTGAGGCTCCTCAAGGGCGTCCATCAACTGTAGGGGTTCATTCCTTAGGGATTTTCAGCCATTTCTCTGTTCCAAGCATTGCTTTTGTTGTTATTGGTACTGCAAATAAACCCAGCTTGCTGCATCTCAGTCCTTAATGATGATTTCTGCTCCATGATCAGAAACATTCTCATCAGCCTCATTCCCCTTAGGAAAGCACTGACAAAACAATCAAGCTGTGCCTTCCCCATCATCAATTATTCAGATGCCACATGAATTAGCAGAGCCTGGCAGCAGACAGCTCCAGCATTCCTGCCTCGTTGGGAATGTTAAAAAGATTCTCTCAATTTCTGCAGATTGAGGAAACTTCTATTTTCTCCCTGCCTCGCAGCCACTCGTGGCTTGGAGAGCTTAAATTTCATGGAATGATGAAGTCTCCAAGGATAACCAGGCTGAAATCCCACTCTAGCCAAAGGCAAGTTGTAAAACAAGCTCCTCTCTCCATGTGTGGAGCTCCTACTCACTGTCAACTCAAAGCCATTACTGAAGGTGGCCTGAAGGCTGCCAGACCAGCATTTCCCAGCTCTACTAAAGCAGTTCCCACCAGCTCTTTTTCAATGTGGATATTCATTCATACTAAAATTATCTGTATTTGAGTCAACAAAAAAAAAAATGAACATTTTTTTCTTTAAAGTACAGGGACTCTAAGGAAAGTGCAGGACCAGAAGGGCATCCAGGGGAGGCAACAACCACCAGGATGACTCAAAGCTACTTGAGTCCAACTGTGGTTTAGTTGATATGGGGGTGTCAGTCAAAGGCTGGGAGTCTGTGATTCTGTGAAAGATCCTGTGAAACTGCAGAGTGCATCCCAGGAACGTCACACAATCCATGAACTGCACGAAGGAAAAGCTGCCAACACCCATAAAAACTGCACTGGAGCTGCAAGACTGTTGTAGGAACTATGGCAACACCAAAGCCCCAAAGGACAATGCACACTTAGAGCTGGAACGGCCCCAGGGTGGCAGGGCTGCTCCAGGAGGGTGCTTCCAAGGGATCCAGTGAGGATGGATCAATGGATGCCCCAGGAGCCTCTCAGCTCTGCACCTGCCCCTACAATGAGCTCTTGCAGAGGAGCTCAAGGCTCTGCACTGCTCAAACACAACCTGTGCCAGAACACCTTTTACAGACTGTGGTCCTTGAGGGGCCTGGGGCACTCCAGCCTTTTCCTCGGCTGTCATTCCACACAGGAATGGATCTCAGCACACCCCTCACTGGCGATCCTGGCCCAGGCCAAACCCTGCCAGCAGCCAAAGCCTCTGGCACTGCCTCTTCCCACCTTGCTGCCAAAGCATTCCCTTCCAGAGAGCTGCAGCACAGCCCCACGGAGGCAGGACTCCAGCGAGGAATGCCCTGCACAGGCAGAACTGCCCTGCACACCCCATCACGCTCCACTGAACGCTGCCTGTGGAAGAGGCTTCACAGCAGCTCCTGTGAGCCAGAGAGGATCCACGTTCACCCCTGAAAGAATTTCCTACCAAGGTCGTTGACATAGAAACCAAGAAGAAAGAAGGATAAATAAGAGAAACCTGCAACTGTCTATTCCAATAAGTACTTAGTTTGTCTTTGCTGACCAATGAGTGAAGTGTAGGCTCACTTTTGTAAGTTTTGTAAGGATGTATAAAAAACAGGCAGGCGATAACAAAAACAGTTTGAAGCCTTCTGAAAATGGAGTGTGTTCCTTTGGATTGTCTCTGCCTCAGCTACGAAGGTTTCCCTCTCTCACAGCACAGTTGCCTGGAGAGGACTGATGCCATCAATGCCAGGTATTATGGAAGGTTCCAGGTCTCCACACAAAGGGATCACTGTGGCCAGTGCTGTTGTTAGAGGAAAGGGGACAGAGAAATAAATACCAGTACTTCAGGACTTCGAGGAATTCCAGTGGCGGGTAACATGAATATTACATGTCCTCGATTAACATTATTTTCAACTCAGTAAAAGCAGTTTAAAAATAAAGTCCACATTCTGCACTTATGCAAAATAAAAGTAATTAGCTGGAGCCAGATCTCTGTCAAAGATCAAGGCAGAAGGAATATCCAAATGCAAGAGAACTGGGGAGAATTCCTGTTTGAGCGTGTCTAAACACACACACACACACACACACACACACACACACACACACACACACGTGTGTGCAGGTACCTGGTGTCATGGAATGCTATCACAGGATGGTTTGGCTTGGAGGGATCTTAAGGATCCTCCAGTGCCACCCCTGCCATGGCAGGGACACCTTCCACTGTCCCAGGCTGCTCCAAGCCCTGTCCAGCCTGGCCTTGGGCACTGCCAGGGATCCTCACAACTGCTCTGGGAAAGCTGTGCCAGGGCCTGCCACCCTGCCAGCCTGGCCTCTGGAACTCAGCATTTCATGGCACAGATCCTCTGTGTGACCTCAGTTCAGCTGCACTGAGAACTCTGCAAACTCTCCTTTCAGACCCTCACCTGCAGCTTTTCCATCAGTTCCCTTCTGGCCCTCTTCACTTCCCCTCTGCTCAGGGTGAGGAGGCTGAAGCACCAGCCTGCTTTATCAGGGCACTCCACAGCAACTCTGCTGCTCTCAGGCTCTGGAGAGCCACACTCTGCCCAAGAACTCAGACAGAAAACTCCAGACACCCAAGAGAGCAGCCCTGCCACATTCTTGGGAATTACCCTGCAATTGCTCTGCACTTGTCCAAAAGCCTGAGGGGGGTTTTGCAACTTCCCTGTGGAAGGCAGCACTGGAGAGGCAGCACTGGAGAGGCAGCTCAGCTCCTCAGCCCCACCACAGGGCCCTGAGCCACGTCCCAAACCCCTCCCTGACACCACACTGCCCATCAGAGCTGCCCAAAGCCACCCCACCGACAACAGCCAACTGAAGGTAAGATTGTTCCAGCTGCCCTCCTGTCCACATCCATGCAAGGACAACAATGGAGCCCAGCTGGAGCAGCCTGGAGCCTCCAGAGAGCCTTCCTGGAGCCAGAGCAGCCTTTGAGGAGGGATGGTGGGAAGGGGGAGGCTCACGCAGGGAGAGGGCCGGACACCAGCACAGCACAACCAGAGCTGGGAGGCTTTAGGGATGCCAGGCTGAGCAGAGGAAGAGTGATACAACTGCAAAGAATCACCCCAGAAGCCCACTTGCAGCCCTGACTCCCCTTCAGCTGCACCATTCCCAAACAAGATCTGAGGCACGCCTGGGTGCCTGCAAAGAGCAATTTACTCTGGGTGATCATGCCTGAGATAAGAGCAAACCACCCTCCTGCAGATTCCCTCCCTTTGGGCAATCCAGTGCCATCAAGCACCCAGCAGGACCGGGTAAGACTGTCCAAGTTGGATTGCTCCATCCTGAGCTGTACCCTTTCCAAGCTGATAAAAAGTCACATTAATAAACCTGCCTTAAGTTACAGAGAGAGGTGCTCTGCCAGAGCAACTTCACTGGGAGGACAAGAATAACTTTCCTCTAAGCCCCAGCAGGGATTAGGGACTCTAGAAGGTGGGGATTAATGCTCTTGGCTGGCCTTCAAAAAAGCCACATGGAAGATGAGTTCATAGATAATAACTGTGAGGGACTTTCAAGTGTTGAGCTCTGCACAGGCCTACCAGCAGTGAAGTAAGAGACCTAAAAAGGACTCCAAAAATCAAATGTTTACCTAAGGAAACAAGAGAGTCTGCCCACCTTCTGCCCAGACCTGGACGTTTTAGCTCCAAAGTGAGCAGCTGTAGAAAGGCAGCCCCCAGGCCCTTGCAGCAGAGGGGATTTCGTGTGCTGCTTCCCCAGAGAGGCAGCACCAAAAAAGGAGAGTTCCATCCATCACGGGGGAAGAGCCTCCCGGTCTCTCCTGGCACATGGAGGAGAATGGGGGCAGGGGAGGAAGGGCTGTTTGCAAAGCCCTTTCTCCGGAGGATGCTGGGCTGAGCCCCAGCCCCAGCAGCTGCTCCCGTCAGCTGCTTTCCTTTAATAGCAGGGGCCAGGGAGGGGCTGGATCCCACCTCCCCCCAGAGCAAACCCCCGACGCCAGGGCAGCCCGGCTGTGCCCACACAGATCCCTCTCCTGGCAGAGAGGCAGGGCTGGCACATCCCTGGCAGAGTGCACCACCCAGCAGCTCCCATCGGCACCTCCTCGCTCCCCCTGCCCACCAGCTCACTGCCACAGCTGCACAGCACAGCTGGCTGCACAGCAAGGACAAGTTCCACCACTAAACTTCACCTCAGCCCTCGCGCCAGCGCCTCTGAATTCATCCTATTCCACGCTTGTCTCACCTACGTGTCTCCCAGAAGAGTGGATTTTGTTCTCACATGAGATTTTGGGTGTTAATTTCTACAATGGGATGAAAACTGTATGGCACAAACACCGGAAGGACAAACCCAGGGACAAAAATGAGTTCAAGTCATGCTGTGAAATAAAAATTCAGAGGTTTAGTCTGGCCTAATTACAGTTTGAGTACCACTGGGCAGGCCCTCAGTGCCTTCATCAACTCCCAGTGTTGCCTTCTGTAGATTTAACAATATATAAATACATGTATATACACATTTGAGAGTGTAGGAGGGAAAGCAAGGCCAGAGAGGATGAATTCTGATTTAAGCTGGGGATCAGGCACAGGCTGGACTCCATCTCTGCTTCCAGCCACTCCACTCCACACAGGCTCCACTCCTTTCCCTGCACAGAGTAATTCCAGTTGTGTCAGTGACTGTACCAGAGCAGCTGCTTCACTTTTAATTAAAATGAGCCCTTCTCCTGACAACTTAATTACAGAGCACCAGAACCTGCCCATCAGGACACAGGACTGGAAGCTTCCACATGAGAAATTGGAGTGGAGAATTGCTTTCATTCACGGCAAGTCAGGTCGCTGTTCCAGAGGATTGGAACAGCAAACCTGGCAATGTTTTTTCAAGGGGATTTGTCAAGAGAAAACAATATTTTGAAGTTTTCAAACACTACTGGAAGCAAAAAAAAAAAGCTTTGGAAGAATGAACCAAAGCATTTCTCTACCAAGAAATGAGCCTTAGCTATTTGCAAATTCTGCAAGGCCTTGGCTACAGCAAGTGAGGGACTGCAAGGGCTCATCAGCTGCCTCTGAGGAGCGTGGCTTTGCAAACTGCCACAAATGGCCCAGAGGAACCTGGAAATGGAACAGACACGCTGGGCTGCTGCAGAGGTCAGGGGCTGCCCTTTGGAAACCACAACAAAGCTGGGCGAGGCTCTGACAGAGCAGAGCAAATGTTCTGTTAGTGCCCAGCTCTGTCACCATGCTGGGGACCTGCTCCTGCTCCTGCTCCATGGGGACGTGCCCAGGGACCTGCTCCTGCTCCACAGGGACGTGCCCAGGGACCTGCTCCTGCTCCACAGGGACGTGCCCAGGGACCTGCTCCTGCTCCATGGGGACGTGTCCAGGGACCTGCTCCTGCTCC
>QUSF01000203.1:50959-84460 GCA_003676055.1 Chloebia gouldiae | reverse complement strand
TCCATGGGGACGTGCCCAGGGACCTGCTCCTGCTCCACGGGGACGTGCCCAGGGACCTGCTCCTGCTCCATGGGGACGTGCCCAGGGACCTGCTCCTGCTCCTGCTCCACGGGGACGTGTCCAGGGACCTGCTCCTGCTCCATGGGGACATGCCCAGGGACCTGCTCCTGCTCCTGCTCCATGGGGACGTGCCCAAGGACCTGCTCCTGCTCCATGGGGACGTGCCCAGGGACCTGCTCCTGCTCCATGGGGACGTGCCCAGGGACCTGCTCCTGCTCCACGGGGACGTGCCCAGGGACCTGCTCCTGCTCCTGCTCCATGGGGACGTGCCCAGGGACCTGCTCCTGCTCCACTGGGACGTGTCCAGGGAGCACAAGCACCTCTCCACTCCAGCCACAGGCTTTGTCACACCCGGAACCAAATTCCCTCCTTTTCTCTGGAGACCACTCAAGTGTTCAGAAATTCATGGAGAATTAAAATCCCTCAGCACATTTAGGGTGGGAGCAGAATACCCCTGGAAGGCTCCAAGCTGCGAAGCCTGCTCCTGACTGCTCTGGGATATCCCTGTTCTTACCCTGTTGGGGACAGGGTATCCTGTTTGGGATATCCCAGCCAGCCTTTACACCCTGGTGTGCCACTAAAACATGCTCAGAAAGGGCTTTTTCCATCACCTTTGCCAATTCCATTTACGGATTTTGTTCATGGTGGAGTAACTCCACAATAGATGTAATGGAGATTAACCATATTCCACATTAATAGGAATTACTTCTAAGCAGGGATATTTGTGCCTACACACAAGTAAGAAAGGCAAAACTCTGAAATCCTTTTAAACCAAGGTAGGAGCCTTTAGCTTTAAAAGCCCTGATCACACCTGGGCCCCTCAGCAAGCAGAGCTGAACCTTTGGCTACAAGAGCTCAGGAAAGGATTTGTTGGAAGCTTGGGAAGCAAAACCTGTGATCCAAGGGAGAGGGGCACTCCTGGTGGTGATGGTGCAGCTCCCAAGGCCAGGGAGAAGGATAACTGAGCTTCAGAAGGGTTGTGAGGCAGGGAAAGGCGCAGTGAGTCCCCAAACTTGCCCAGGGGAGAACTCAGGGTGCTCTGAGGGACAGTTCACAGCTCCAGCATTAGTGCAGAGAGTGGGACCTTCTCCCTGAGCCAGGGAATTCCTGGATCAGCTCAGATCTCTCAATCAGGAGCCACGAGGCAGCAGCAGCACACTCCTGCACAGCCCTGCAGCTCCTGTGCTGCCCAGGGGAGGGACAGAGACACAGCTCCAGGGAAGTGCCTGAAAACGTGTTCAGTGGCACATGCAGCAGCTTTCCATCCAAAGGCAGCTCTGCTAGGCCACAGGCTCAGCAGGTACATCCCCACCTCCTCCAAAAGGCCTCAGGGACTGCTGATTGATAAAGGCAGCGGGCTCTGGAAGCAAGGAGAGCTGCAGGTGCTGGCCAGCCCCTCCTGGGGCCCTGCAGCTCATCCCTTCAGCCAGAGGGATGCCAGCCCAGCCCTTAAGCTGCTGTTATTGCCTCCCAGCAGGACGCTTAATTCTCCCCAGGCAGGGGGACACTCCTGCTCTCACATGATCTTTATTCTTAGAGAGGATCCCAGGGATTTTTCTTGAGCTGCTTCAGCCCCACAGCTGGCCCAGGGCCAGAGGAGCAGCACTGACCTGCAGGGCAGTGAGCAGGGAGCAGCCCCAGCGTGGTGCAGACACAGCACAGGCATTTGCTGTGGCAAGAAAGGCCTGGGAACCGAGGAGAAAGACCTGCCCAGAGACTTCTTCCTGCCACACAAAGTCCACGGCAGTCAGTAAAAAAAGCAGATGACAGGCACTGAGTGAGGCCAAGTGACTGCTCACATCCAACAGCTGAGCCCAATTCCTCCCGAGTGAGGCCAAAGAACAAATTCTACATTGGAGCCTTTCTGTTATCCTGACCTGGTTGTAATGACAAAATTCCTGCTGACTGAGAGATCAACCAACATTAGCTCCCAGTGACCAAGCCCATCCAGCACAAGCACACTTGGGCACCAGCTCTCAAAAACAGCTGCAAACTCAAGGCTGGAGACTCAGGTTGGTGAAGGCTCCAGGTTTTTTTTGTTTCTCTTCTAGGAAACGAGCTCAAATGTTGCAAGGAGAAGAATGCAGCCTTAGTTCAAGTAGAACAGTGCCTGTGTGGCTTATCTAGTTAAAAAATGGGATGTGCTGGTAGGCAGGAGCTTGGGGAAATGCCAAGAGGAGCCAGAGCACGAGGCCTTGTGCTAGTTCTTGGTCTCAAGGAGAGAATTGTGTGTCTCTGAAATCTGATGAGGTGGCAGCAGGGGCAAGAACAGTCCTTTCTGAAATGAATTAATGCAGAAGAACAGCTCCCCCATCCCCAGTGCATGCAGGAAGGCAGGGGGAGGAAGGGAGGTGCTGCTGCAGCCCAACCACCATTGTATTTACATTTCCGTGCTCCTGATAGCAAACACATTCAAGGGTGCCTGGAAAACAAGGCTTTGGTTAGAAAACAAAAGATGAGATTTCATGAAAGAAAGAGCAATAAAAGACATTCCAGGTGTCCCTGCAGCCTTATCAGGCATGGTATGGTGGTTTCCTTAGAGAATGATTCACTTTCTTATCCCAGGGGTGGCTGCAGCATCCAGTGCCTCACTGAGGTGCCCTTGGACACAGCAGCTCTCTTCCAAAAGGGGAAAAAGAGAGGACTAAATAAATAACTATTCAGTGTAGAACTGTTAAAAAAAATTACAACCTTTTGATTGTAGTTCAGGGTGCTTCCCACATCACTTCAGCAAAGTAAAACCTGAAGTGGCAAAGTGACTCAGGAACCTCAAATCCCTGAATGGTTTGGGTTGGAAGGGACCTCAAAGCCACCCAGTGCCACCCCTGCCATGGCAGGGACACCTCCCACTGTCCCAGGCTGCTCCAAGTGTCCAACCTGGCCTTGGGCACTGCCAGGGACAGCCACAGCTGCTCTGGGCACCCCGTGCCAAAACCTGACCCTAAAGATGTGGGTTTGTGAGTGCTTCTTCCCACTTAGAGCCATTACACAACAAAATACAAATTTATCCAGCAGGTACCATTTTCAGAAGTGTTTTCTCCCCATGTGTACACGTGGAAGCAACACAAGAACCAAATGAAGACCCAGGTGCCACAATCATGACCAGACCTTCCCCTGGACCTGGCTGGATGAGCTCGTAAGGGAGTGAGCAGGAGGAACTGGGGCACTCCTGAGGGACAGTGTGAGACAACAGCTTCAGGCTGGTCCAGAACCCAAGGTGTTCCTCAGCCAGGTGACTCCAAGCAGGAGCAGCCCAGCTCCCAGCAGGGCCCCCTCCCTGGTGCCTGCTCTCCCAGGATGTGGGGAGGAAGCTGCTGCTCCTCATCCTCGCTGCCGATGAGCCTGGCTGAAACATTCCCAGATAAATCCCTCCAGGAAGCACTCCAGCTGCTCAGTGCAGGCTGTGGGAAACCCCTGCAGGCTCTGCACCTCCTGAAACCTTGGAACAAGGACCGTGGGTGCCTGGGACTGCAGGGGGCAATTCTGCCAGAACTCCCAGTCTGTACCACGGAGAAATGCAAGGAGGAAAATCCTGATGGCAAAGCCACCTCCCTGGACAAGGTGGGAGGTACAACACGACCCCTCAGAGCTCCAGGGGTGCCTGGGGAGCACTCTCAGGCATGGCATTCATTTTAGGGGGTCCTATGAGGAGCAGGCAATTGGACTCAGTGATCTAAGGGTCTCTTCCAACTGGAGATACTCCATGAAGTCCAAACGAGTCCAGACATCCCAGGAGTCTGTCAGACCTTCACACCACACTGGGCCAAGTCAAGAGAGGTAGAAAAGAAGAAAAATAAAACCCACTCAAGACTGGCAGGTGCAGGGAGGAAAACACCAAGCTCTCCCATGCCTCTGTCACCTTTCCTGTCCAGCTCCTCCCCGAGGGGGAGGTGACACCCTGTGACCCCTGCAGGTCCACTGAGGCCATGGGCAGGACACGTGGGGCACTCTGGGCACAGCCCCCCCCTCCAGCCCACCCAGGGGAGATAAGCCATCTTCCTTGGCTTCTCTTCAAGTGGCTTTGAGACAACGACTTAAGATGGCTTGGCCAGCAGCCACAGCCCTGGAGTGAGAGCAGGAGCTGGGAATGCCCCAGGGAGCCTGGGCACAGCCCCTGCAGCACTGGGAGCACCTTCCAGCCACCTCAGGGACTGGGACACAGGAGCTTCTTCCAGTCCCACCATGAACAGGAGCATCAGCCCCACTGGAAATGAAGAACTCTGCACCTACAGCGTTATCTCTGCATCTGTCATTTAAGGACACTGGGAAAAAAAAGGCACCTGAGGAATAATTTTATCCCATAACTAAGTTTTAGGAGACTTGTGAGGCTCCTGTGACCTGCAGGCAGTTGCAGGAGATGACAGGGGGTAAAGCAGGTGATGGCACACCAAGGTGTGATGAGCTCTGTCCACGTGGCCCCTCTGCACTCCTGACAGCCAGGGGTCCCTGTGTGGAACCAGCACTGCCACTGACAGCTCAGGCCTCTTCTACAGGAAAAGGCAGAGGGATGGCTCCAACGGGGAAGAAGACAGCAGATACTCCTCTCAGGACTTCAACACATAACCAGCATTTGAGAACAATCCCAAACTGCTCTGCAGAACACACCTGGGTCCCTCAGTCCACACAAAAATCAGGAATAAATGGTAATTCCTTCCCCAGAGCACATTACATGAGCACCTGCACCTTGAACATCCTGACTGCAGAGCTGATGGCAGATTCCAGAACTGGAGTTTGCTGTGCCTTCCCCAAAGGAAGCTAGGATAAAAAACCTGGATGATCTGCTGCGCCCAATTCCTAACAAATCAAATCAGACTTGTTTTCCTTAGCCTAGTTTACCCATTTTAATCTTTTGTAGTCCTCTTACTCTGATAAAAAGAAGATTTGAATGACCAAGTTAAACAAGATGTGAGCCCTTTGAAGGAGAAAAGGCAAAGAAGGAAAGTACAAGTGGCCAGAAAGGATAAGCCTGGAGTTCCACACCAGCCCTGTTATCCCAAACAGAACCCAAACAATGTCTGAACTTCAATAAATACCTGAAAGGCTGGAGTTGCTCTGCTCTGGAGCCAGGCTGGGAGAGCTGGGAATGTTCCCCTGGAGAGGAGAAGCTCCAGGGAGAGCTCAGAGCCCTGCCAGGGCCTGAAGGGGCTCCAGGAGAGCTGGAGAGGGACTGGGGACAAGGGATGGAGGGACAGGACACAGGGAATGGCTCCCACTGCCAGAGGGCAGGGATGGGTGGGAGATTGGGAATTGGGAATTCCTGGCTGGGAGGGGCTGGGCTGGAATTCCCAGAGCAGCTGTGGCTGCCCCTGGATCCCTGGCAGTGCCCAAGGCCAGGCTTGGAGCAGCCTGGGACAGTGGGAGGTGTCCCTGCCATGGCAGGGGTGGCACTGGATGGGCTGTGAGGTCCCTTCCAGCCCAAACCTTTCTGTGATTCTGTCTGGAAGGATTTTAAGTGGCAAGATGTAAAAAGAGCAGTAATTAGAAGGTTTATCAGAACAGAATGGGAAGGTGAGTGCATTCCAGCCACGCCTGCACCACAGAAGTCCCCAGTGGCAGAACTCTCAGATCTCTGGATGGTGGCTGCAGTTCCCTCCACAGCTGTTCTGGTGTGCACACAGCTGTACCAAACTCTGCTTTTGAATGCAGCATTTCCTGTTGGGTCATCAGAAAATCAGTTCCTACCTCACGAGCCGGTGTTCCCTGGGCAGGTACTTCAGTCCTCAGAAACTGCTTATCTGCAAGACACAAGGGAGAAGAACTGTGTGACCACAGAGCCCTGGGATGGCAGGAATTGGGGATGCTGGGACATGAGTGGTGTTACTCAGAATTAACTGAGCCCTGGGAGATTTTGCTGCAGTCCCCCTCCAGTGACGCAGGCAGCTCTTCTTGCTGTTCCTTCCTCAACAGGAGTAAGACCTCAGTGTTGCTGGGGTCAGGAGTGAGGGAGGGGATCCTGCCCCTCTGCTCAGCCCTAGTCAGGCACGGCTGGGGTACCGTGTCCGGGTCTGGGCTCCTCACACCAAGCAGCTGTGGACAGGGTCCAGCCGAGGCCCCAGAGCTGTGCAGGGCTCTGGAGCAGCTCTGCTGAGCAGAGACTGCAGAGCTGGGCCTGCTCAGGCTGCACAAGGGGAGGCTCAGAGGGATCCCATCAACCCACACAAATCTCCCAAACCGTGCCAGGAGAAGGTGCCGGGCTCTGCCCAGTGACAGGACAAGGAGCAGTGCCCACAAAGCAAACCACACCAGGTCCAGCTCAGCAGGAGGAAGAGCCTCTCTGCATGGAGGGGCAGAGCCCTGGGACAGCTGCCCAGGGGGGCTGGGGTCTCCCAAACCCCCCTGGACACATCCCAGTGACCCTGCCCTGGCAGGGGCTTGGCCTGGGTGACATCCAGAGGTCCCCCCACATTCCAACCACCCTTTGATTGCTATTTCTGTGCTTGCTATTGCCCATCAACACTTGCTCATCTGTTCAGGATATTCCATGAAAACTGTGAGCTACTTTTCCCTCGTTGCACACCTTAATAGGTTTCTCCAAACACCGCATTAAAGCTGAATTAAGCCAGGCTGATCAGGACATCCCTGCCCTAAGAGCATTTCAGGTGCTCAATGAATGGCTTAAGAGCTCACAGGGCCCCTGTCAGTCCCTGTCACACCTGCCCAGGCACCTGTGACAGCCACATCCCAGTCACGAGCCCACCTTCATCTTATCTGGCTGTTTTCTCTACTTTTGCCATTATTCCAGTGCAGCTGCTCCCACCAGATTTACCAGGAACCATCTCCTCACCTGGGTGTCGTGTTCCAAATTTTTCTACCCAATATTTTACATTTTGTTGATAATGTTTCTTAATTGTGAAGCAATCACCAAAAAAATTCTATCCCATTAATTACTTCTATCCTCCTTGTAGAAGAGAACATAAACTGAGCCACGGAGTTAAAGTATTTCAATCCACATGGAGAAATAAATGTCCAACTTGCTCTCCACCAATGCAAGTCATCAAGCCAATCTCCCAGGAAATATCATCTCAGGACCTGCTCAGCAGCCAGACAGAAACACCAATCGTGTTCCTCTCCCCACAGATGGGCATTTCGTGTTCCAGGGAAGTGAAATGCCAGAGCTTTTAGCTAGAGGAGGAAACAGCCCAGTGAAAAGTGTCACTTTAGCTTCAGTAAAGCAGAGAAGCACTCAGGAGTGAGAAAAGCCTTCCATCAGAGTCCTGCTCTCTTCAGAAGGGCTGGGAAGGGGAGTTCCCACATTAACTCTGAACAGGAGGAGCCTGGTGCAGGATTCAGCTGCCCCAGGTGCTCAGCACCTTCCCCCGAGGGACACTGCTGACACAAACCAAAACCAACACCAACCTCCCGTCCCCACAGCCTCAGGGGCAGGTGAGGCAGCCTGTGACAAACTGGGACAGCGGGGTCCTTCCTGGAGAACTGCCCCATCCCCTCCCAAGGCATCACAGCCCCATCCCCTCCCAAGGCATCACAGCCCCACTGGCTGCTCCCCTGGCGTCCAACCCACACTTCTTGCTGTGATCCACTCCTTTGCACAGGAACCACCAAAACTTTACCTTATTTGTTAAGAAAAACAACCCCGAGACCTCTCTTTTCAGGCAGAATTGAAGAAAATGAGAAGCAGGAGCTCCTTTTTTAGTGCTGCTCCAATTCAAATAGGGCAGTGGCTGGGTCAGCCTGGTAACTGTGAGATCAAATCCACCACAGGCTATTGGTCTGGGCAAACTTTTTCTTTGGTAAACTGCACCTCTGGTTGCTCTCTAAACAACCCCTGAAGGGCAGAATTCTTGTACTGTGGGGGTCTTAACTGCCCCCATCGTAAAACTGATGCCCTTTAAGTTACGAGGTGTTCTCACTGACAAGCAGAAGTGTTAAATATCTAAAAATATCTAAAAAGATTTGCTGAAATTGAAGATGTGTCTGCAAAGATTTCTTGGGTCTTCAAATAATCTGAGAGACTTTACCCCATCCCCTCACAGGATAAATTGAGGAAGACTCCGGCTGTTTCAGAAGTCTTGCTAAACAGCAGGAGAAAATCCATATATAAAGCAAATCCCAGCTCCAGTGGCCCATGGTTAACCAGGGCTGTTCTCCACTTTGGAGAAATGCTTCTGAGAACTGTAAATTTTAAGGAGTACAGACAGCTGTCTGTGTGTGTCCTGACCCCAGGCTCCCAACTTCCTTCCTTCTTCCTTCCTCCCCTCACTGTTTCCCCCCAGCTGCCACGGAAAAGCAGCACCAAGGCAAAGCAGGGATCTCATTAATGCCACTCCCCAGTGGGTCCTGCCTGGCATGCACCCTGTTCGTGTTTGCTGTCCCTGTAAGATCCAGTTCCACATCCTGCACCAGTACTTCTTGTTCCTCAGCTCCTCTGCTCCCCATCCTGTTAGTACAGAACATTCCAAGGGCTTCTCCAGCTCCAGAGATTCCCCTCCCAGAAAAACTGCATCCCATTAACACCCTGACTATCCCCAGTTCCCAGCCAGGAGCTCACCAAACACAGCCCATCTGTAACACACAGGGTATTTTGAGGAGCTCCAAAATCATATCCACATTTCAGGGCAAACATTAACAACTCCCTTCAGGTTTTTGCAATTTTGAAGGTTCTCACTACTTTTAGCAGCACCTACTCATCTCTACCAGTTTGCAGTGAGAGCCCTTTGGAGGATGAACTCCCAGCTCTGCCTGGTCCTGGGGAAAAGCACCGAGCCCATCTTGGTAAGCCACTCAAAAAGGATGTGAGCAGCTCTCCACACCCACCTCACCACAGGATCACCACTGGACAGCCTCCAGTTCTCCAGTTCCAGCAGCCCAGGACTTTCTGTGTGCACAGTGACTGCGTCAGTGCCTGTTCAGAGACGGGGAGCAGCAGAAGGCCCTGGATTATCACTGATCCCAGCCAGGTGGAATGCACTCCAGTGCCACTGAGGTTACCACAAAGAAAGAATGTGCCATTCCCCATCTCAGAAGCCCTTGGCAGCTCCCCTGAACTCCCTAAACAAGCAGCACTTTCTGTTTTCCCACCCCAAATTCAGGACTGCTCCTGTGCCTTGCAGGAGAAAGCCCCTCAACCTTGGAGTTTCCTGTTCTCTCACCCTTCAGGCCTGGCTTCCACAGCTCTGGGTAAACAGCTCCTTTAAATAGCTCCTGTCTCCAACACACACAGGGCATGAAGATCACTTGATAGGGAAGCCAAGAGGGGCGTTGCCCACCCCAGCTCCAACATTCCACATGCAAAGCAGTCCCAGGGTGTCGGATGCCTGCTCCAAAGGCAAAGGCTGGTGAACCCTGAGCTAAATATACACAGGGGCCATAAAATCCAGATTGGGCAGCTCAGATTTCCGTCCCTGGCTCTTCCCAGCAATAACTACAACAACCTGACAAGGAGTCACAAAATGGGGTGGGGTGGAGGGACCTTAAAGATCTCATTTCAATCCCTGCCATGGGCAGGGACACCTTCCCTCAGAAGGAGAATTGCCTTTATGGCCTCCTACGTTGTCTCCTTGCCTGTTCCTGAACTCGCCAAGATCCTAAACCAAGAGTTTATTGACAAATATATGAGGGACTATTTTCCTTCACAGGCACCACTGCCAGATACTCCATGAATTTTTGTCCAGCATCAAACTCCTGCTCCCACACTGGCATGAGGCATCTGGATAAAGCTGACAGTAAATCCTAGGAGAAATGGATCAGGGAGCTGGGAAGGGGCTCAGCTGGGAGAAAAGGGGGATCAGGAGGGCCCTTCTGGCTCTGCACAGCTCCTGCCAGGAGGGGACAGCCGGGGGAACAGGGACAGGAGGAGAGGGAACGGCCTCAGCTGGGCAGGGCAGGCTCAGGGTGGACAGCAGCAGGAATTCCCCATGGAAAGGGGGGTCAGGGCTTGGAAGAGGCTGCCCAGGGAGGTCTGGAGTGCCCATCCCTGGAGATCTCCAAGGAACACCTGGATGTGGCACTCAGTGCTCCAGGTTGGGCACAAGAAGGGGATTTGGCACAGCTTGGACTCGATGGCCTTCGAGATCTTTTCCAACCCAAATGATTCTGGGATTTGGAAGAGACTGCTTTTACATTTAACTCCAGGCTTTTGAGTGGAGCTTCTCCCAAGAGAAGTTAGACTAATAATTTAAAGAGTCTTCAAAACACAGGATGTATTTCCACTGCACTTGAGGAGTGAATCATTTTCTAGGGAAATATTCATGAGCAGCAAGTCAGAGCTCCACGGCAGTCACGCAAGTCCTTCTGCTTGGAGAAGGATATGCTCCTCCCCAGTCCCAGGTAGGACATGGAAGGATGAAGGCCTTCCACTGCAAAGCAAGCAGATACTCTTTGGCAGCATCCACATTTCATCCTTATTAGAGGGGACAGGCTTTAAAATGAGAGTCTTCGGCAGCGATTCGGGCTGACAAAGTTAAAACCCAGTGAGGTTCATAGAGTCAGACAGGAAATAAGCAGCTGCACAAGTGGGGCTGTTTTTATAGCACCACAGATTTTGGGATGTCAGGAGCAATTTGAAAAAAAGAAACAACGTGCAATGACTCTGGGAAGTTGAGGAGTGACTCATGGGTTATCACAGTGCCCATGTCAAGGACCAGCCAAGGACCTTCCCAAAGGGCTCCGGAGGGCTGGGCAGTGCAGCAAGGGCTGCGCTCACCTGGGAAGGAAAGTTCCAGAAGCCAGACCCCTCTGGTTTGTTAGTGGCCGAGACAGGAACGTGGGAGAGCCTGTGTTACACATAAACTCTGTGACAGGAGCCTGCAAACACCCAGACAAGGCTGAGATGAAGGATTTTGACACAAGCGACGCGCAGGAAGATTCGAAGATCCTTCTGAAGTGTCAAAACAAAACAAAACCTTAACATCCAGATTCACACCAAAAAGAAACCCAGCACCAAACGTCAAGGCAGAAATTGCCCTTGGTGAGAATCAGCAAAGCCTGTCCGTGTTCAGCAGAAGCTCAATAAAAAAAGAAAGTGATTTAAGCAAGAGCGAAGTGTCTCTTTTCACAGCTGAAGGACTCTGCTGCTCACAGGACTGAATTAGCTAAAATTAGCTCTCACAGTTGCGTTCTCACCAGCACCTCGAGCCTCCCGTGTGGATGAGTAGTTTTGGTGAAAGCAGCTTTAATCTGGATTCAGAGCATGTAAATTTAAGGAGAATAGTGATTTCTGACCAGCTCCTTCCATGAACACTGATGCATAAAAAACACTGACTTCCACATTCAAGTTTAATCCTCTTCTGAAATATTTATTTTTGGAACAATTCAGGGAACAGAAAGCCTTCAGCCCAGACAAACTCCATCTAAAAATAGAGGATTTCAGAATTCAGGAATTCTTCCTACTGTTCTGTCTGATCAATACAGATCCACTGTGACTCCTGTCATCTGCTTTATTTGTCAAAGCACATCCCCACACCCACCCTCTGCCAGCACAATCCAACCTGCATCTTCTGGGACACTACAGGCCAGAAATAGCATTTGTAATGATCTGAGATTCATAAAGACTCAGTTGCACACACATTATACAAGGAGCAGCAAGAACAGAGTCAAGTCTTGAACTATGAAATCATCGTTCAAGGCTGGAGCTCCTCCAGTGCCTGTCCTGCCTCGGCTGGGGGAGCATTAATGAACTCTTTGATGGCAACAAGGAGAAGAAGCAGCTTTCATTATCCAAATGCCATTTGTCCTCTAATGAGAGGCTCTAAGCCAACTGCTGGCCTTCCTGAGACACCTTCCTGCACCAGGAAGGAATGGGAAGGAGCTCCTCAATGCCACAGTGGAGTCAGAGTGACCAGGAACATCCTCACAGATAAAATCCTGCTCCCCACACCAGGGTTGCTACATGCAGACAGATCTGAGAATGGTCCTGGTCCATGGCAGCTCTGGAACAGCAGCCACCAGTGTGTGGGAGAGGATTTTTGCCCAGGGTCAAAGGCTGCATGAGGAAATCTCCTGAAATAAAACATCCCAGCACTACCCGAGATCACCAAACATCACACAACTCAGCAGCACAAAGAACAGAGACACCAGACTGTGAGCAGCTCTTCCTGAACCTTTTTTATATTCCCATCAGCCCAGCTTCCTGGGAGCTCCAGCAGTCCAGCTCACTACACAAGAGCAAACCAGCACAAAAGCCTCCCCAACACACAACTGGAACTAACAGGGCATTTGCAAGGGCTTCTCTCTCAGAGCCTCTTTAAAAATCAACATTTTTGCTGGTTTTTACAAAGTCTCTCAGCCAAGGTGTCCAGCAGGTCCAACACAAGGATCCTCCTGGCACACACCACCCCCAGAGCAGCAGCAGGACACAGCTGCTTCCCCACAGCCCCCTGGCAAGGCTGGAGATGCTTCCAGAACAGCCCCTGAGGTTTATTCCACGTTCACCCAGGACAAACCCTTGCTGTGCAGATCAAAGGGGCAGCAGTGTTATGGACACCCAAAACCAGAATGTGCAGGTGTGTCCTAAAGGGGCTTAGACAAAAGACAGAGAGAAAATGGTGATAGAACAAGGGGTGATGGGCTTAAACTGAAAGGGGAGAGATTTGTATCAGATATTGGGATGGAATTCCTGTCTGGCAGGGTGGGCAGGCCTGGCACAGCTTTCCCAGAGCAGCTGGGGCTGCCCCTGGATCCCTGGCAGTGCCCAAGGCCAGGCTGGACAGGGCTGGGAGCAGCCTGGAACAGTGGGAGGTGTCCCTGCCATGGCAGGGGTGGCACTGGGTGACCCTTACGGTCCCTTCCTTTCCAACCCAAACCATGCCATGACTGTATCAAACACACCCAAGCACCCCAGAATGGAGAACTCCCTAATCCCATTGGAACTACAAAACACTGGCTTTCCTCAGCTTTGGAGAAGGAAAACCAAGAAGGAAACTGCAGGCACCAAGCACGATTTTACCAAGTTACTCCAGATGAAGGAATGTTGTCTGCAGTGCCAGCTCAGGCCCTGCTGTGGGCAAACAGGAGAAAAGTTTGGATTTCCCACCCCCTTGGGCCCTGCAGGCTGCCACAGACACAGCTTCAAAGCCAGACAGCTCCTGGAGAATTCCCAACTGTCCCTGGCATTTATAAGTGTAAGAAAGCATGAAAATTCACGAGCCTGGGATCTCCTCAGGTTTTCAAGGCTGCTGCCTGCCAGGTTTCATAACCCACGTGCCCGAGGTGCCCATTAACATCTGCTCACCCACAGCAGGTCCCACCCTCCTCCTGCATCCCTGTCCTGGAGATGGAGGGGATTGTCCCGTGGGGACGTGTGGCTGGGCAGGGAGCTGCAGGTGCCAGCTCAGGACAGCTCAGGGACCTCAGGGAGCACTTCAAAACCCACCTGACAGGGATTTGATGGGAAAGGATCCATGCAGAGATCAGCAGTGCTCCTGGAGCTGCTGGTGAATGGAGCATTTCACAGGGACTCCAGCATGGTGGAACCACTGACCTGTGCTGCTTCACCCAACTCAAAACTGCCCCAGTCCTGACCTGAAAGTACAACAGGGGTTTTGGATTTATTGAACTCCTGGCTTTTCAAGTTGGAAACTTATTATTGCCATAGATTTTGCATGGATGCTTCAGTGGAAAAAAGGAAAAAAAAATAGCAAAGTTCAACAGAATACAGGCTGGCAGCATGACCAGGACAGTGGGATAAAAGCTCTGAAAATACATGTTATTTGGTTAATAAATTCAGAAATATTTATATATGTCATTTATGTACATTTCTACAAACCCAAGTTTCATGCTCAGATATGCTCTAAACAAAGAGCAGTATCTCAGCAGATCAATGTGACAGGTTAAGTAGCCTGTGTATTTGAGGAGAAATATTTCAGATGTGCAGGAACACACGAGGAGAGTGATCCAGGCATTCCTCAATCCCAACAACCAGTCCCAGCAGAGGTGACAAACACTGTAAGATGAACCCACCCCACAGCAATCTCAGCCTCTCCTCTGCTCAGGATGGTTGTTGATGAGCTGACTGAATAGGACTGGATGGGATCTTGGGAAGGAATCCCTGGCTGGGAGGGGGCAGGCCCTGGCACAGGTGCCCAGAGCAGCTGGGGTTGATCCCTAGAAATGCCCAAGGCCAGGCTGGACAGGGCTGGGAGCAGCCTGGGGCAGTGGGAGGTGTCCCTGCCATGGCAGGGGTGGCATGGGCTGGGATATAAGGTCCTTTCCAACACAAGTTGTTCTGGGATTCTAAGATTTTGCTATTACCTTTCCATATCAATTTTGGGACAATGATGATACAGCAGATGCTTCATCACTCTTTTTAGGCAAAAGGATTACAACTTTTGATTTTTAAATTATGCCAGACAGCAACACAAGCAGTGTTGGAGGAATACATTAAAAACCAAACAATCTTAATTTTCCACTGCACAAATAGAACAGTTTTAAAGTCTCAATCATCAGTTGATTTCTCTGTGAATTCTCAAGAGCAAAAGTGTGGATGTGGATCAGAAGGAGAAGGTAAAAAAGGCATTTACACCCAGTGCAGACACAGGGCTGCTGCTGCTTCAGGGCTAGAAATCACTGAGCTTCCCTGCTTATTTTCTGGAATCTCCTGCTACTGAACCAGCTGCTCCTTGCACATCTGAATTGTTAGTGACCTACAGCTCTGGTTACACCAAGCACCAAATCTCCCTTCTTTCTTTACACACAAGAACCTCCCTGAGCTCCTGCCTGGGGAGCAGTGGGTGCTGGGACCAGGGGACACATTCCCCTGCTGAGGACAAAATCAAAACTGCCCAGGGCTTAAGTGGCCCATTGTCTGACAGCTGAATATTCCAAACCTTGCTGTGGTGGAGCCTGGGCTGCCCAGTGAAGAATTACAGCTCCTCACTGTGCCTCTGCAGCAGGAGCCTGCACTGCAGGGTGATGAATGAGCACTGTAGGACAGCCCTGGCACAGGGCTCTGCTCAGGTTGGTTCTGCTCTGCTCCTCCTCCTTCCAAAAAGCTTTTCCAGGAGCCTTGGCTGCTCAGCAGCACAGAGAGGATACACTTTGGCTGGTGTCAAAATAGGTAAACCACAGGATCAGAATTCCAGGGACACCTCCCACTGTCCCAGGCTGCTCTCAGCCCTGTCCAGCCTGTCCTTGGGCACTGCCAGGGATCCAGGGGCAGCCACAGCTTCCCTGGGCACCTGTGCCAGGGCTGCCCACCCTCCCAATATCCCATCCAAACCTACTCTCTCTCAGTTTGAACCACTCCCCCTTGTCCTATCCTAGCTGAAGTTCCTCTCCATTTTTGTTGGCTTCTAGACTAGAGGGCATCCTCTGCTAAAAAAGTTAATGACATTCCAAAATCATTGCACAGACAACATGAAGTGTTAGAATCAATTCAAATGAAATCCATTCAGAATATGAGCATATTCTAGAAGTTTTCAGAGGATTTGCTGCCTGAAAGTTTTCCACGGAAAAGACCAGATTAGCAAGAATTAAGCAATATCTGTGTCCTGAGACCAAAACAACGAAAATATTAAACTCCTGATTACACAGTGACTTTTGTCAGGACCCCACTGGATCCAGCTGGGCAGAAGTCACTCATGGAACATCCCAAATTCTCCTGGAAAATTCAGGAGAAGCCTCAAAACATCACTTGACCCCCCCTATGTGGGGACAGTGCCCAAGACCTGCCAGAACCTACACCTCAGCTTAGCAGAGCTTTGTGAGGCCAGCTCCAAGTGATCCCCAGCACAACCAACCTCTCTCCACCCCAGAAACAAGAATTTGGGCACTACCAGGGTGCAGGAGAACCAGTGAAAACCAACACTCTCCTGTTATTTCAGATTTCCAGCTAAAATCAGAGCTGGTTTGTTCTGGGAGGTGCAAGCAGAAAGTGATACCTGTACCTGGGAAAGGGGAGATGGGAGATACAGGTCAGAGCAGTGCAGCTAGATAGGGTTAAGGTCATTAACATTTAGTTCTTTGCCTCTTAGCTCACAGATCACATTTCCAAGGCATAAAGACACTCACCTTACCCAAGCTTTTCAGACTCAGATTGAAAACCAAACCCACCAGCAAAAAAAAAAAAAGTCCATTTATAAGGGGTAAGTTTTCCTTTGTTGAAGGTGCATTGGGAAAACAAGCAGTCAGAGTAAGACTCAAAGCCATCTTGTGGATAAATTCTTGGACTGAGCTGGAACACATTCATTTATTCTGCACCAAAATTATGGGGTTTAGGGATTTTTAAGCAGTGTCACTTCTTAGCAAATTCAAGGTAACAGAGGCCAGCCCTGAAATTACCTGATAAATTCTTCAGATGTTTATTTACAACTGCAGTAGAATAATTAAGATTTCTAAAGGAAAAAAAAGTTTCTAAAGCCAACAACAACAACAACAAAAAAAAAAACTGGAACAGAAGACGAGCAGCCACTTCCCGTTATGCAACTGTCTGAAAAAACAGATTTGTTCAATTCAGCGTGAAAAACTGAGCTGGAGTCTGAGTACCCACCATCAGCTGCTGACAGGTTACAACAAGGTGCAGACAGCTGCGTTAAACCAGAAGCAAATTGCTGCAGGAGCTGAGACAGAAAGGGAACAGACCCCAAACACACCCTACAGAGCTCCAGGGCTGGCACTGTCACCCACTGTCCCAGCACCCTGCCCTGCACCTGCAGGCTGCTGCTGAGCAGCTCCCAATTTCAGATTTTTAAATGTAACTCTGGTTACAGTCCTGGCAGGACCAGCCCGAGGTGGAGAGGGCAGGAGCATCCCAGAATTAAGATTGGGAAAGAGCTCCAAGGTCACTGAGTCCCCCTGTGTCAGTGCCCACCCTGTCCCCACCCAGAGCTCTGAGTGCCACCTCCAGGAATTCCTGGGGCACCTCCAGGGATGGGCACTCCAACCCTCCCTGGGCAGTTCCAAGGCCTGAGCTCCCTTTCCATGGGGAAATTCCTGCTGATTCCACCCTGAGCCTGCCCTGGCCCAGCCTGAGGCTGCTCCCTCTCCTCCTGTCCCCTGCTCACTGCAAACTCCTCCGAAGCTGATGCAGAGAGAGAAGATCCCCTCGAGAGTTGTGCACTTCTACTTTGCTGCATTTTTGAGGGTTCAGTCACAGTAAACAATGAGTTGGATAAGAACTACAGGGAAAATAAAAACCAAGGGAGATTCAGCACCTTCAGTGATTCCATCCCCACAGAGCCTCTTATCCTGGGAAAGCAGAGGAGCAGCTCTCACCCTGTGTTATCAGAGCAATGACAGCCTAAGCCCAGGGAGCTGCTGCAGGTGTTTGCTCTGATCCTGCTCCTGTGCTTATCAAGGAAAGCAACTCCTGCTCTGAAAATGCAGCAGGACCAACAGCAGTCTCCACATCAAGATTGGAACCAGTACAAAGTGTGTTACTTCACACCCAACCAAATAAATCAGTGCAGACTCACTGCTCAAAACCCTCAAATAATGCCTTCAGAAATCTAAAACTACATTAATAAATACTGAACTATGACTGAATAAAAATGCTTCAGAGGTACCCATAAAATGAATTTCCAGCACTGCACTTAATCCACCTGATTTCTATTTCTCACAGTACCTGGTATTCAGAAAGTTCTGTGGTTTAATGCACAGGTTCTTACTGCAAAGACCAATTAAAAAATAATTACACTATCCAGCTTTTAATCTGGACTTAAAACTGTTCAGCTCAGACTCATTAACAAAAAAAAAGAAAAAAAAAAAAGAGAAGAAAAAGAAAAGCCCAGCTGTTCATATGTCCATTCACAATTTCATTTGCTCCTGCCTGGGACACAAAGCCAATTCCTGCTCCTGGTCACTCACCCAGACCCACAGAAAACCAGGAGTGCCAAGGCCATGGGGTGTGGAGGTGTGTGAGACCCCACCTGCAGAGCTGCCCCAGATCCAGCAGCACAAGGACCTGGAGCTGCTGAGAGACCCAGAGGAGCCCCCAGAGCTGCTCCAGGGTGGGAGAGCTGGGAATGTTCCCCTGGAGAGGAGGAGCTCCAGGGAGAGCTCAGAGCCCTGCCAGGGCCTGGAGGGGCTCCAGGAGAGCTGGAGAGGGACTGGGGACAAGGATGGAGGGACAGGACACAGGGAATGGCTCCCACTGCCAGAGGGCAGGGATGGGTGGGAGATTGGGAATTGGGAATTCCTGGCTGGGATGGAATTCCCAGAGCAGCTGTGGCTGCCCCTGGATCCGCGGAAGTGTCCAAAACCAGACTGGACAGGGCTCGGAGCAACCTGGGATCGTGGAAGGTGTTCCTGCCATGGCAGGGGTGGCACTGGGTGACCCCCAAGTTCCCTTCCAGCCCAGCCACTGTGGGATTGCAGCAAAGCTCCCTCAGTGCTCTCTGTGCCTGCACTGGCAGCCCTGCACTCTGCTCGGGAATGCGGCGGGAACTGGGAACGCTGGCACTGGGCTGTGCACCGCATCTGACAGCTACTGACAAAGCAAAGCCGTGCCCGAGCCCTGCTCCCGCCGCTGCGGAGGTGAGGCAGCCCCGCACGAGGGCTGCAGCGGAGGAGCCGCTACAGCCCCAACCCCAGCGCGCTCTGCCGGGGCTGTAAACCACACTCCAGGGACAAGGGAGACAAGCCTAACACACTGTCTCACGTGCAGTTCCATTCTTTTTACACTTCTCAGCATTTCTTTAGTTGGCAGAAATAAAAGATTCGTATTGAAGTTGCAGCAGCTTCCAAACCTTCCGGCCTCCCCTACACACAAATATTGCAATTTAAACTGGAACCAGCATGAGGCTCCCAGTGCCTCCAAGGACAACAAAGCAGCTTATCAGGGTGAGAAACTGAAAGAACAATGAATAATACAACTTCTGGTGTTTAAAGTTGACTTAGAATGAAGCAAACTTCGTGTTTCTGGCACATCACTGAATTCCCACTCAGCAAGATCCCAGTGTCAGCCCCCACAAGCATTGCACAAGTTGAATATTCAGGGTTTGCCCTTACTACAAGTAGTTTTCCCAATCAACTGCTTATTTTAAAGCAACAGTTTCATAGTGTTAAAACACAAACAGGTAGAAAGCACAGAAGGCACAGTAAATCAGCATACTATGTTTTAAAAGGAGTAACTTAATAAAGGCAAGAGCCATTGATACATAATTTTTAATTTCAATCTTGCCTGGCTTTACCTCAGACCTATGTGATGTTTCTCAAAGATTGGGACCACATTTCTTCACTCTTCTGTAATCTTTACTCATTAGAGTGGTTTGGGGTGGAGGGACCTTAAGGATCATCCCATTCCATCCCCTGTCCATGGCAGGGACACCTCCCACTGTCCCAGGCTGCTCCAAGTGTCCAGCCTGGCCCTGGGCACTGCCAGGGATCCAGGGGCAGCCCCAGCTGCTCTGGGCACCTGTGCCAGGGCCTCACCATGCTCACAGCCAAGAATTTCTCCCTAACAATTCAGATCCACCCTCCTTCAGCTCAAAGCCATTCCCCCTTGTCCTGGCACTCTGTGCCCTTTGTAAAGAGTCCCTCTCCAGCTCTCTCCATGTACCTCAACTCAATGCAATTGCCAGAAAAACAAATGTAGCAAATCCACAATCCAAAGTGGGAAGCTGGGATGGCCCCTGGGATGGCCCAAGGCTCCCAGCTCCCCCAGCACCACCCCACAGCCCAGGCTGAGAGCAGCAAACAGCTCCAGCCCTGCCCAGGGCCCAGCTGGGCACCAGGATCAGCTCATCCCCAGCAGCAAACTCCATCAAAAAGCTTTTTGTTACAAGCTGCTGTCGTTCAGTTTGCTTGGTTTTCAGATTAATTAGTAAAGATGTTTTACAGAAAGATCCACTTTATTATTCAGAAGATGTTCAGTACTTCCACCCTCTCCCTCTCTTACACTTCTACCTCTTTAGATTTAGAATATTTATAAGACATTTTAAAAAATTTTAGCCAAATTGTTAGAATCATGAGGGGATGAATTCTGGAGGGGTTGTGGAGGGGCTTTTTCTTTTTTTCTCTCTGGTGTTTAAAAGAAGAAATACTTTCAGGTTCTACTTTCAGGTCTGTCCATCCCCTTCCTAACCAGGCATTCCAGGTTTTGACTTCTGTTTAAAGAACTGTTTCTGTCTTTCATGCAAGAAACTTTCTGGAATAAAACAAAAATAATTCCAGGCTGGTTTGGGTTGGAAGGGACCTTAGGGATCATCCCAATCCACCCCATTCCATGGACAGAACACATTCCACTATCCCAGCGTGATCCAGCCTGGCCTTGGGCACTTCCAGGGATCCAGGAGCAGCCACAGCTGCTCTGGGAGTTCCAGCCCAGCCAGGAATTCCTGCCCAACATCCCACCCAACCCTGCCCTGTGCCAGCTGCAATGGTGCAGAATTCAGATTTGCACTGTACAGCCCAGAACTGAAATCACAGCACAGGGACATTTATTAACAGCCAGGCCTGAGGAATGAGGAGGACACAAACCAGAAGCCCTGCAGTGTTTAGGAATCAAAGAACCTCTGATTACGTTCTGTGAAATGCCCAACCCTGCAGATCTGCACTGAGGCAAAGCTGCCTATTCCCAATTCACTCTCCAGAAGGAGCTCAGATGCCTCAGAGAGTTTCACTCTGTGCTGGGTTTGTTTTTTCCTTCACCCCATCATGTGCAGCCTCAGCCAGACTGAATGAATGAGTCATTTAATTAACCCAGAATTTACACAAAGGACATGGGAGAGCAAAAGCCTGCCTTGAATCTGGCCAACCCGGTGAGCATCTGAAAACACTCCATTTTTCTTATTTTAAAATCTATTTTAAAAATAAATCAGTATAATAACAGAATTCAGTAAAAACTTGCTGAGAGAGAACAATCCACATGTGACCTCCACATTAAAAACTGTAATATTTCAATCAATTCCATAAAACACAGCCTACATCCCTGTTTAGGAGATGAAAATGCTCCTCCCAGTACACAACCCCCTTTTTTGGTATTATGCTTCTGAAAAGTACAATATAAAGCATTTCATCCAGAAATCCCAGCTCCTGTAGTTGGACAGATCACCAGAAAAGTCTCACAGGAGATAAGCAGGGAGAGGAGTGTCCAGTGTGAGCTGCAGCTGTGGAACCTTGTGCTGAGGACAAAGGTGACAGTGGCAGCCACAGATGACCTTTTTGATTTGCCACTATTGAGACTTCAGAGCTGGGTTATTTCCTCAGCACCACCAGTGCACAGAGCACTTGGCGTGCAGAGGGAAAGGCATTTTCTGCTGCAGAGAAGGAGAGACCCTGAAAAAGCCAAATTAGACACCTGGGGCTGGGGAACTCTGCTGCTGACACCCAGCTCTGGGTGCTGCCAGCTGCAGGGAAGGGATGGGGAAAAAGTGGGGAGTTCAATACTGCCCTGCTGACTTACAAACACAAATCACAGTCATTGACTCACCTCGCCCTCCTGCTCTGCTCTTCACGCTCAATTATTTGCATTTATTCCTCTGACCCAGCTTTTTTTTCTTCCTACCCATAATTCCACAAAAAAAGTTTAGGCTTGAATTTAAAGCATTAACAGGATTGCTGAAAGAAAACTACTTTGAAAAGCCTGTTATCACTCAGAGAGTGCAGCTGGTGGATACCCAGCCTCCCTTTGTAGCTGGAATTCTCTAATAAAGGAACATCTGAGCTTAATCCAAAGCCCCTGCTTCATAAATAATGAGATTCTGCAAACCTTCATTTGAAAACTAAACTAATTTAAGGCCAAAATGCAGGTGCTCCGAGGCACTTTGGAAGTTTCCTTGCTTTGAAGCAAGGGTTAAAAATTCAGTATGGAAAATTACACTGCTCAAGGTGATCTGTGTTAAACAAGATATCCATCAGCAGAACCCCCGTTTCACTTCTGTCTTTCAGAGGATCATTTCCCAATCTCTGTTTATATTGCACAGCTCAGGTTTTAAGTTGGGAAGTTTCTTTTAAGTAATACAATTATTTAGAATAAAGCAGGGTGTTACACTTGTACAACCAGGATGCTCTGATGCATTTCCATTTAGATTAACTATTTTCATTACTCCTTGTGCTCCCCCCACACATTTGCAAAATTAGTTCAGTACAATGTTTAATTATTCAAATATAGCTGAAAAAATAACTCCCACTGAAATTTTGATGAGGTGTTAAGGATCTGTAACCCGCTTCCTCCCCTCCTCAGGCATAAACTGCCATCTCTTAATTAAAAAAATTAGCACAAGCAAAGTTACTGAATAGCACAGCTACATGAAAAATATACAAAAATAACAATTCCACATGGATATTAAGAGCAAACTTGGCACTACACGATTTCTTGTTGAGGTCAAATTCAACCGTTTGGTTACATCAGCACCTCAAAATGATCTTGGAAGAAGTGAAGCCTGCCAGGAATTTCACTGGGGAAACGTAGCAGGCACAGTCAGCATATCTGGCTGCTGAAAAATGATTCCACAGATAAATTACACACTAGAAAAAATAAACATGCCCCAGACTAGCAAGAAAACCAGCTTAATTTTGATGAATCGTGGGCATTTTCCATGTTTCTGCAGGCATACCCCAGCCCAGGGAAATCAATATTCCATTTGAAGTCCACAGGGAGCTCAGACTTGCAGGGGCAGAGTGTGCAGGGAGCGTGGGGTGTGTGCAGTGCTGAGCCTGAACTCCAAGGGCAGGAGCTGGGAAAGCCCAGCCAGTTCAGTGACTCCCTGCCAGAATGCAGCTGGCTCCCCCAGAGTCTGCATCCCTGCCTCCCAAACACCGTGCTGAGGGCCAGCAAACTGCCCTGGGAACTTCCATTTTTGCCCCAGCAGCACCAGGAAAAGGCAGTTTTCCCTCTGGCTCCTGCACAGTGCCCAGCACTCCTAGGAGGGAAGGGGAAGGTAGTCAGCTCCTTGGAGACAAAGCCACATGCACAAATTCAAAAATAACTTCCACTCATGCCTACAAATCCATCAGCTCTTGGAGGGTCAGACTTGGAGACTTCTGGTGCTTGGCAGCAGCTCGTGGAGGTGAGGAAAAGCAGTTTGGAAAGGGTTAAATCCTCCAAGAGGAATCCTAGATGAGCATGGGCAGCTCTGTCCTCACCACAACCTTCCTTCCCCTGCTCTGCCCTGGTCACTCCCTCACTTAATTCCTTAAATGTGTTCCTCTCACTTTCCCAAAAGCACTCGAGTTACCTGTGCCCTCCCAAGCGAATTTTCTACTCTCCTGTCTAACTGTCAGCCACCAAAATAACTTTGCTATTCTCCCAGTGTCACTTTTGGAGTATTTCCTTCTCTCATTATATAACCACAGAACTCTGCTTTAAAAGGGAATCTCCTTTTATCACAGGAAGTCAAACCCCAAGGGGAAAAAACATCAAGTCTGTGGTATGTTTAAACAAGACGCCATCAGCTGATGCCAGGCAGAGTCAGGATTTCTGGGAGAAGGGTGTTAAACTATGATCCAACAGCCTTTTTAAAAGGTCCTTGTAGCAAAAATGAAACCCACCCTACACTGCATACATTCAGAAGGCCTAAAACAGGATCTGAGCAAATATGAGATGAAAAGCAGCAGCTGGGAGCTTTGGAGAGAGAGCAGAGCAGCAGGAAAGGGGGAGCAGAGGGAAACCTGTGCCACAAACCCGGCTCGGGGAAATGAAGGGGAAATGCGCAGGCTTTGGGGCTGAAGGCTGTGGGAACCACAGGCCCTCGCTCCCCCAGCAGCCCCCAAGGGGATGAGGAGCTCGGGGGGCTCAGAAAGCCCCGGGGAAGGCCAGGCTCTGCTCAGACACAGCTCAGGGATGTGCCCACGGGACAGGGCCAGCAGCAGCAGCATTACTGCTCCTGCCGAAAGCTCCCTGCGCAAAGCTCAGCTCCGAGCTGCAAGGAGCTCCCAGCGCCTTCAAATTCACCTCGGTTCCTTCCAGGAGAGGGAAACCCCAAAGAAGCTGCCAGCCAAGGGACACAGTGCACCAGAACAACGCAGAACAGCACAAGTGAAAGACTTGTTACAGCCGTAAGAACAAGACACTGACTGATGCGATGAAAGAATCCTGAGAAGCTGACAATGATAAAGTTTTTTTCCACACCATTGACACCCAGAGGTCTCAAATGTGCAGCTCTTGGGATAAATTTGGGTTTCAGCCTTGCAGCATTCATATTTAGAGCTGTTAAATCCTGGTAAAACCACCACTGCTTTTAAGGGAAAATACAGGCAAATTATAGCATCCCTCCTTAAAAGTGAATTCCCCAAGCTGAAAATAGTTTGGACTAAAAGCAAATCAGCTCGAGTCCCATCAAACCAGTGCTAATGCAGATATACATCCCCATAAATCCAGTCATTCACCAATTACACCCATGCAAGCTCCTAAGAGGGTCACTTCAGGACAAATATGTAATCCCAATGTGACACTTGATCCTATTGCCCTACATGCTCTGCCCAAATCCCAATGCAAAAAAAGTACATTTTATCTAAAAAAAAAAAACAAAAAAAACCAAACAGTTAAAGAAAATCCAGCCCTCAGAACACAAGATGGAAATATCCTTTAATTCTCATGTCATAAATGCTTAAATAGGTTAAAATACAGCCTAAGGAAAATTAATATGTGTGCTTTAAGCATGAAGATATCCTGGAAAAATTAACCCTTCAGATAACACACACTGCAGTTTCATATATAAATGTAAATTTGTGATATCAAATACAGCTCCAGCCACGCACAGCATCCTGCAGTCCCCACTGGGGTGGTGTCAAAGGACCACATAACATGGACATCGTGTGCCAACCCCACAGCTTGGCATCCCAGAAGGGCTGAATGCAGGACAGCCTCAGTGAGCCCCTGAGGGCGGGTCCATCGTCCTGCAGCACCCTGCCCATGGAGCTGGAACCAACCTCCACTCCCGTGTCCCACCCTGCACACCTGGGCACGAGCAGCCGCTCCAACCGCCCAGAGCAGCAGCTGAGCTGAGCAAACACTGCCAGGACCAGAGCCCCAGGATGGGCTGGGCTGGAAGGGACCTCAGAGCCCACCCAGTGCCACCCCTGCCATGGCAGGGACACCTCCCACTGTCCCAGCTGCTCCAGCCTGGCCTTGGGCACTGCCAGGGATCCAGGGGCAGCCACAGCTGCTCTGGGAATTCCATCCCAGCCCCTCCCCACCCTCCCAATCTCCCATCCATCCCTGCCCTCTGGCAGTGGGAGCCATTCCCTGTGTCCTGTCCCTCCATCCTTGTCCCCAGCCCCTCTCCAGCTCTCCTGGAGCTCCTCCAGGTTCTGGAAGGCCACACTGAGCTCACCCCAAACCTTCTCCTCTCCGGGGGAACATTCCCAGCTCTCCCAGCCTTTCCTCCCAGCGGATCTGCTCCATCCCTGGGATCACCCTGGAGCCTCCTCTGGGCTCTCCCCAGCAGCTCCAGCTCCTGCCTGTGTGGGCAGGGCTGGGGGCTGCACTCAGAGCTATGAAATCAACACTGGTGGCAATCCAGCACCAGGCCACCACACAGTCTATTTCATTTACTGCTTTTTATGGAGATCACTTAAATCCACAGCTCCTGCTACGTAAGAAGTTTGAATGATCCACCCGTTAACATCCAGAACCCTTGTGCTAATTGCTCTGATTTGTGACTTAAAACAGAAATTATTCACTTCCACCACAAGAGTGCAAAGGAAGGAAGAGAGGGTGACTCAGTTCTTTGTCTCATTCTCTGCCTCCCCCGTCTGCAGAGCCTCATTCAGAGCCTCTGCTGGAGCTGCTTGGGCATTTTTGTCTTTGCTTTCCCAGTTTGGAAGTTTCCCATTATCTAATTAACAGCACTGAAAGTATCCATGGACAGCAGAAAAGCTTCTGAGATCCCTTAAAACCAGTGCTGATAAGCAAAGGAGCATCTTTAATAGGGCACTGCACTTAATAAAGCTGCAACAGAGAAATGGCTGAAATTGAGAGATTAAACACAAAAAAAAAAAAAAAAAACCCCACACAAAGAGGAATATACCTCATCAACAACACCAAAATCCCCCATCCCTGGCAGTGCCCAAGGCCAGGCTGGACAGGACTTGGGGCAGCCTGGGACAGTGAAGGTATCCCTGCCCATGGCAGGAGTAGAATGAGATGACCTCCCAACCCACACCACTCTGGGATTCTATGGAAAACTAACATTCCAAATTCAGTGCTGTGTTTGGTGTGAACAGCATTTCAGTGCACCAGAAAGGGAAACTGAGTGCAGAGAGCAATGAGGGTACAGGCAGGAATTAGGCACTTGGAACTGCTATAAAAAAAACCATTTATGACATTTTAAAAAAACTTTCTTTAAGCTGCTGTTTACAGTTGGGTTTTCCTCAGTATTTCCAACAGCATTTCACATCCAACATCATTGCTGGTTTCACATCATTGCTGGTTTTCTCCCCAAGTGTGCATCAAGCTGCACTGGCCCACAGGGGAAGGGAAAAGGTGAATTTCCCCAGCAGATGTCACTTCATCAGCAGATGGCACTGCCAGGAGCACCTCCCAGGGACCTCCTAACCCAGGAACACCTTTCACCACAGCCCACCTCCTCCTCTCAGTGTGCCTGAAACCCAGGAAAATCTGAACTGCTGAGAGTCAGGTGCTTAAAAATGCCCAGTGCTTTCCAGAGGGGATTACAGGGAAAGTGTCAGTGAACACAACCTTCACATTCCTGTTTGCATCCTGCCCAGAGCAGCTCCCAGTGCTTCACCCTGCCCTGTCCTCACTGCTGTCTGCCCTCAGGGTCCCTTTCTGATGAGCAGAAATGGAGTTAACAGCAAACACAGCAACACTGAATTTGCATTTGGGGTCTGGCTTTGATGAGGGGTGCGGTGCATTTCCCAGATGAGGAGAGGATGCAGGAGAAATTCCCCTGGGATGCAGGGTCCTACCTGCTCAGCTCAGCCCAGCTTTCCCACCATCGCCCACAAACCTGCCCCACAGGACAGCCACCCGTTCTCCTGGAGATGAACTCTGTGCAGCTGAGGATGGTGCCAGGCTCTGCCCAGTGACAGGACAAGGAGCAGTGCCCACAAAGCAAACCACACCAGGTCCAGCTCAGCAGGAGGAAGAGCCTCTCTGCATGGAGGGGCAGAGCCCTGGGACAGCTGCCCAGGGGGGCTGGGGTCTCCCAAACCCCCCTGGACACATCCCAGTGACCCTGCCCTGGCAGGGGCTTGGCCTGGGTGATCTTCCAGCTCCAGCCATTCTGGGATCCACGTGTGCCTGGCAGCCTCAGCCTTTCCAGTGAAACCTGGCCAAGGATTTTTCACCCCAAGCTCTTACTCATCCCACTGACAGCATTTCCCCATCACATTTTCCCCAGCAAAGCCAGTGATGAGTGCTTGGCATCCCCATCTCCAAGCAGTTGTTTCTACTTCCCCTTTAACAGAATCGATGCAGCTTCTAAAATTAGTTGTAGAAATCCCACCTGAGCACTGACCCATTTCTCACTGCCCCATTTCACTGCACTCAACTTCTGGCACAACAACCTGATAGAAAGCATGAAGTGGAGGAGGGCTGGAACCTCAGACCAGTTTTGTTAGAGAAAATCAAGTCATAATATGGAAACAAACCCTCAGTATCAACTCCTGGAAGGACAAACTGCCAGAGTATCTCCAGCCAAGAGGCAACACAGCACAGCCCCTGCAAGAAACATGTGGGAGGAGGCAGAAATAAGAGCAGGTAAAAGCACCTGGATGCTTCTCTACCCTCCAGAGGATTTTAAGCACTTCACAAACATCATTTAAGTTAGATGGAGATATTTGCCCCAGTCCTCCGTGTGAGAGCTGAGGGTTTCCACTCCCAAGAATTAATTGAGCCCCGGCACTTCGGGAGTCACAACTCCAGAGTATGTAAACACACTTTGAAATTGCTCTGATAAATGCTCCCATAGCTTTACTTTGTTTAGAGCAAGTGTCAGCACCCTAAATTCAGCTGAAAAACAGCTTTTGGGGATGATGTAGCTCTAATACAATTTTACAAAAGACAATGACTCACTCCCAGGCGGGAGTGTGTTGGAAGTGTATGACCTAATGCTCAGAGATGTTTGCTTTTCCAAAAACATCCAGTTGGTCCCCAACAAGTGAAGTTTTTAAAAGAGAGTTTTTGCACACAGGAATTTACAGAGTTACCTCATTTTTTGTCTTTTTTTCCAATTCTAGTCAAAATCCAACCAGCTGATGTGCAGTTTCCCTGCCCTCAACTTCAGCCTTGTCTTTCCCTATCATCCCATCCTGGACTTTTTCTCCAGCCCATCCAGCCCTGGCTGTTGGAGGTCAGAGGAGCCTTGCCCCAAGGTGCCAGCCAGCACAAGGAGCATCTCAGCACACAGGGAGATGTTAAAATCCAAGTGTTAGGACACACCAGACACGGAACGTGAGCAAGGCAAGCCTACTCCATGCTCAGCCAGATTCCCCACAGTCCTGCTGAGGCTCCCCCAGCTGTGAAGGGCTGATTTTTCAGATGTTCTCTTCAGCCAGCAGCTGGGCAGCTTTCTGAGGAACTTTGATCCAACACAAAGCCCAGAATCCTGGGATCCATTTACAGTTCCCAGCCTCCCTGCTGCTGACACTTGCAAACACCCCGGATAAAAAGGGGCGAAGTGTAGGAAGAAAATGGGAGTGAGTGACACAGGCTAATCAGGATTTTAATCATGCTAATGGGTGTGATTAACTGCATACTTGTCCCAGAAGCTCCTCGGAGCAGCCTGATGGGCAGCACGCAGCCGGGGCACGCTGCTCATCCCACCTTAATCCGCAGCCACACCACTCGTGTCACGTCACCTGCCCGGGGTACAGCTGGGACCAAACCCTGCTCCCACCCACACAGCCACCCTGCCACCCTGCTCCTTTTGGGAGCACGCTGCTTGTCCCTGTTAAACTCTCCTTACAAGGGGAGTTCCAGCTCCAGGAGGCTGGAAATCCAACCTTGGCAAAGGAAAGCTAATGCAGGGCCTATTGCTTTACACAAACCTCCCTCGACAATGCAGCCACAACTCCTGTTTGTGTTTGCCAGTTTTGTTCAAATCACAGGGACACTGTGAGCTTTATCTCGGTGCTGCTATCTTGCTACTCCCCAGAGGAGCTACCAATTCAGCAGTTGCCACTCCATCCGAGAGAAGTTCTAAGAGGCAGGGAATAAAACAAAGTAAGGCAAGGATTAAAAGAGCAGCAAGGAGCAGCCTTTTCTAAGAGTGAGGGAAGAAATCGGCCCCTTCCCTCCCTGTCTCCAGGGGAGCACAGACTAAATAACCCAGCACCCTCCCAGCTTCCAGCAGACATTTCCAGGGAACAATGTGCATGATGGAGGTGGAATACACCATCATTTACATGCACAGCCATTTTTATCCTACACATAAACTTGGTGTCTCCCATGTTTTCTACAGCAGTAACTGCAAAAAGTTTTGCTCTCCAGCATGCCAAAATATGGGCTCTTGTGACAACACATAAAAATGAGTAATTTACTCAGAGGAGTCTAAGACTGATCTTGTTTGGGGCAAATCCTCAGCACTATCCTGACGTAATTTTTAAGAGTGCTAGAGTGTGACACCAATATCTGCTCATAATCCTTCAGTCAGATTACCCAATAATTTTAAATAAATTCAGTATTTAATAATTTCTAACGCAATATCAAGAAACCAGAGCAACACAGGGCACCAGTGTGAGCCACAAGTATTTCATTCTCCTCATTACCAAGTTAAAATCTGCGTAACATCTACAGCAACTGATTTCACTGACCTTTTCTTCCCACGAGAAATTCCTTCCCATGTGTGCAACACTAAACCACGGAATTGCTTTCAAAGCTGTAGGGGGAGAAACCCTCTCCACAGGATGCAGGGTCCTACCTGCTCAGCTCAGCCCAGCTTCTCCACCATCTCCCAAGAACCTGCTCCAGAGGACATCCACCCTTTCTTCTGGAGATGAGCTCTGTGGAAATGATGAAGCACTGGTGGCTCCAGCTCTCTGCCCCCTCCCATGTGCTGTAATGACAGACCCCTGGCTTCTCTGATCTACAGCTGACTATAATTTCATTTGCCTTCAAGGAGGAAAAAAGGAAGGCACAGAAATAATCAGTTCAATTGCTGTTAAAGCACAAGGAAGCTGTAGACACAGACATTTGACTAAGCAGGAGTTTCATCTGTTTCATTTGATACAGGAAGCACAAACACAGAGTTCCAGGAAATAACTCTGCCTTTCTGAGCACTATCAGCTTCGTCAATTTGCCTTTGAAACTCCACAGGTACCTACACAAATTATAATTTTGTTGTCTGCAATCTGACTCTCAACAACATGGTGAGTAACACACCTTGAACTCTTCATTCTCAGCGGAGGAGGCTGGAATTTTATCTTCCAATCTGTGTCTGGCCTAGCAAAATAAATTATTTGGGGTTTTTCTGGACCAAACCAAGGTATAGTCACACATTATTTCGCTTTCAAGTAACCATCACTTTCATTTGAATTGCAAGTAGCTTGAGTTCATCCTGACAGACTTAAACCTTGTCTGACCAGTGGTTTCCCTGAGTCATAAGTTTGGTGTAGGTCAGAATTTGGAAGCTTGCACATCAAGACACAGTGCAGAGAGACAAATGCAGTCCAGGAACTGAGTGGAGGAGACATCACTGGCTCAGCAAACAGCAGGTGAGTTTAAGCCTGAGGTACACAAGAGCAAGAACATGCAATGGGTGCAAACCAGATCTGCACCCTGTAAGGACTCAGAGCTGACTGAATGGCTCAGACTCATTTATTTCTAGGGAAGACAGGCAACCACTAAAATACTACAGGAGTTGGGACCTCAAACATAATTACAGCTCCATTGGCTGAAATTACAGCTGTGTCAGCCCTTTTACCAGCAGGAATACGTAATTCATCTGCTTCAACTGAGCACTCCTCAGACTGCACATAACGAGCTGAAAGCTGGAAATCCAGTCCTGCCCCAGCCTCCACTCAGCCTCACCTTCAGCCCCTCCAAAACCCCAGTTTGCTTCTGTTCTCACTGCTGCTCAGGCTGCTGGAGGCGTGGGGGTGTTTGATAACATCACAGAACAGTCTGGGCAATCTCTGCTATTTAAAACCTTGACTTAAACTGCCTGGTGTCCCTGGGAGGGAACAGACACTGAACTGAACCCAAATAGTTCAGAATTAGTACTGCCACCTGTAAATGACACTTAGCAGAGTAAGGCCAGGTTGGCTCCAGCAGTGTCTGCGAGCCTCTGGTGTGATTATTCAGCCCCTGTGCTCACCCAAACAGGGCTGCACTCATCACTTACCACAGCACTCACAACCTCCAAAGCTCCCCAAGACAAATCAGGCAGCTTGTTAAAGCAGATCTCCAGGTCTGCTGCCAGGGTGAGGTGCTGCAGCTGGCAGAGAGGAGCCCTGGTGTCCCACGGTGTCCCCACTCCTGGGAGCCTGCCTGGCATCAGCGGGCAGCACAGGATGGTGCCTGGCACAGCCCTGCCTTTGGAGGAACAAGCTGATAAAGTCAGGGTCTGCTGCCATAAGAGTCCTCCAGCAGCCTCCCCGTTTGTTCCTTAGGGACAGGAATGACATAATCCTCTCCTACTATCAGCTGAGGGCTCGGGGGGAACCAGGGTGACCCACAAACTGTACCCATGGCAACACTGGGCTCTAGCTGAACTCCCCATGCTGGCATCTCCAAACCACTGACACTTCTTTGTATTATCTGATATTTCCCTGATGTCATTTCTGCAGAGACACACAAAAACAGATTTAATAATATCCACGGCCTTCAGCTTCAGAGTCAACAATCACAGTCACAAACAGATCAGCTATTCTGCCTTCAAGCTTATTATTTCTCACTAACATGTAATTATCACCAAACAAAACAAAAGACACAGGATATTGCTGCTGTTGCAACAGCAAGTAAGTTAAGCTCTTTTTCAAACTGAAAAGCCCATATCTGCTGATGCAAGAAGGCAAAAAAGAATAAAAAAGTTTAAATTTTTAAGAGCCCATGAATCCTGCAAAATGCATCTGAAAGGATAATCAAAAATTTCATTGCTTCTCACAAAGAAAAACAAACAAAAACCCATAAAGTCAATTTGACAGACAGGTCTGTCCAGCCAATGTCACCTCTGTCATAACTGTATTGTCAATAATTTTGAGTTACAATTTCTCCTTCTCAAATAAAGGAGGAGTTAAGCTGCAATAGCACCTTATAGATACAATACCAGCAAAACATACTAGATGGAACATCAGACCCTGGCAAGGAGAAAAGAAGCTTTAGAGTTGTAAAACTCCAGTGCAGTCCTGTCCCTTGAGTTTACAAAATGAAGCTGCAGCAGCATCACACGCTGAGCAGGAGGAGGCCCCGAGCAAAGCTTGTTACTGCACACTGAAACACTGAGCAGGACTTGGACGCCTATTGTATTATTCAAGAAGCCTTCCAGCTTGAATTGTAAACTGGGAAGAACATGGTTCACCGAATGGATGAGTCCAGCTTGAAAAACAAATAAAAACTTTTTTAAAAACTCTAAAATCAATGGGCTAATCTGCTAAATCCATACAGGAATCAGGGGAAGGAGATAAGCAAAGGAGTAGCAGAGATCAAGAACCACCTAAAGAAAAGAAAACTGAACATCCACATTCGGGTTCAGCATGTTCACAGAGCTGTTAACACACCCCTCGCAGAGAAGGAGAGCGTACAACACTCATACTACCAAGATACACTTAGAAGCAGCTTTTGGCAGCAGAACAGCATCTGCAGAACCCAAAACTTCACCGCCTCGAGCCTGAAGTTATTAACAGCAGCCCCGCATGGCGCCGTGGCGAGCATTGGTTTGAGTGCTGTAGCTGCAGCCCGCCGCGCTCCGCAGCACAAGTTTGCCGCTGCCGGGAGCGGGCCCGCGATGACTGAGCAGAGGCCTGGACGGAGCCCGGCGCATCCCCGGCCCGCCACACCCAGCGCGGCGCGCCGCGCTCTGCCCATGCTCACCGCCGGCCCGCGTCCCGCTGCGAGCCCGCCGCCCTCCTTATAAAGCCGCGAGCGGAGCGCCGGCGGCGGCCAAGGACGGGGCGCAGCCGCCGCACGCCAAGTCCCCAGTCCCGGGCAGAACCGCGGAACCGCCGCGCCGCCGTTGGGCCAAACCCCCGGGACGCGCGCCCGCCGGGGCCGGCCGGACCCCGCGGCAGCCAGGCCGGGGAACGCCCGCGCCCCTCCCCGACCCCCGGCCCCGGCCCGGCCGCTGCCCCCGGGCAACAAAGCCGCGCCCCGGCAGCGCCCGCTCCCTCCGCCCGCTCCCCCGGGAGATGCTCGGGGATGCTGCGGGCGCTCCCCGCGCGGCTCCCGCGCCCCGCAGCCCCCGCCACCTCCCGGCCCGGCACCGGACACCGGCGAGGCCGGAGCCCCCGCTCGGCCCGGGCCGCGTCGGAGAGCGCCGCACCCGCAGCGCGCTGTCCCCGCGCCCCGTCCCCGGCCGCAGCCCCCTCCCCGCGGCCTTACCGAGCGGCGGGGGCGCGGGGCAGCGCCGGGACGGAGGCGCCTGGCGAGCGTCGCTGTCCCCTGCGGGCCCGGCGGGAGGAGGAGCGAGAAGCGGGGAGCGGAGCCGC
>QUSF01000203.1:0-26544 GCA_003676055.1 Chloebia gouldiae | reverse complement strand
GGGGGACAGAGCCCCCACGGGGGGACAGCCCAGCCCCCACGGGGGGACAGCCCAGCCCCCACGGGGGGACAGCCCAGCCCCGCAGTGCCCAGGCAGTGCCCAGGCAGGGAGGGGAGCTCACATGCGAGGGCCGCGCTCCGAGGAGAACTCGCAGTGGAACACCACGATCACCCGCTTGTCCTCCGACGGCTGGATCGGCTTCTTCAGCAGGAAATTCTCCACCTCCTCTTCCATGTGGAGGTTTATGGCACCCTGCAAGGGCAGAGTCCGAGCGCTGAGTGGAAGGGAACGGCCACGAACTCATCCCACTCCCATGGGAACCGGTTCCTCATCCGGGTTTGCTGGAGGAGCTCTCCCAGCACAGCTCCAAACCCCACCAGGGCACCACAGTCTGGAACTGGCTCTGTGTGATTCCTCAGCCAGGAATTCCCAATATCCCATCCATCCCTGCCCTCTGGCACTGGGAGCCATTCCCTGTGTCCTGTCCCTCCATCCCTTGTCCCCAGCCCCTCCCCAGCTCTGCTGGAGCCCCTCCAGGCACTGAAAGGGGCTCTGACACCACAAGGTGTCTGGGTGACCTGCTCCTGTTGTGTTTTACAGAGCCATTTTTCCTTTGAAGTCTGTCATTGAAATGAAATTCAGCATTCCAATTTTAGCTTCCTGAGAGATGAGGATGCTGGACACAGAGTGTCACATCCCAGGCAGCGGGTGAGCATGACAGGATTCCAGAAGGCATAACATATCCACAGGGCCTTGGATAAAAATCAGCCCCACAGGGATCCCAGTGACCCCAGGCTGCAGCTTCAGACCACCTGCACTGCTCTTTTGGGGCCAAAATACCTTGATGTGTCCCCCTTCATACTCATAGGGATATCTACAGTCAATTATCACACACTGCTTGATGAAGCTCTCAAACTTGCCAGTCAGCACAGACACAATCTGAGAAAAAAAAAAATCACAAAAACCAGAGTTCAGTTGTTTCAAGCTATTTTTGTGTTGTTCCCCAACCCTCACTAAAGAATTTTTCTGGCTCCCTTGGAGCACTCACCATTTCGGAGTCGATGTATTTTAAATCTTGATGCTTCCCATCGACAGTGTCAAATAAATAACTCTGGAAGAGACAGGATTGAGAAATTCCAGCTGTGAATCACGTGGGTGACAGCACAGCATCCAGCAATTCACTCTGTAACAGACACTCTGCTGGCCAGAACCTCTGCAGGAGTTAAAACTCCTAAGAATGCTAAAATCAGGCACAGGATTTAGTTTTTAGCTCCTATGCTAGAGGCATTTTATAGGGCTTTAAACACAAATTGATCAGTTTGGTCTAACCTGGGATATCCCCTTCTCACCAACAGCCTCTCTGGGTTGTTTGAAGACCAAAGAATTGTTAAGATTGGAAAAGACTCCAAGATCCAAGTCCAAAGAAGCAAGGCAGGTTTATGAGGGAACAGAAAAGCCTCTATAAAGGGAAGTGTTTTTCTGGGCTGGTTTGAGACATCCCCACCAAGAGAGGCCCTTAAAACACTTCATTCAGCACTTGGCCATGGAATCTCTGGCATTACCTTGGAGAAGTCCCCGATAAGGTCTCTCTGGTCACTGTCCAAAATGCTCTCGATCTCTGCTGTGGAGGGCTGGGTCCTCACCAGCTTCAGGCTCTGCAGGACACAGAGATCCATGAGCACCCAGGGCAGACACGTCCCGTTCCCTGTTTCCCACAGCTGACAGCTTGGAGTGCACTCCCAAGCCCTGAGCCACCCCCTCAGCTTCCCTGCTCAGGGCAAAGCTCACGTTCAGGACTGTGGAATTGCTGCCCCCAAAATCCACCTGGAAAAGCTCCCACCAACCTTCACAAACCTGAGCCCAACCCCGCATCTCCCCTCATCAATTCTCTGTCCCAAACTGGATCTGAGCCACCAACCGTGGAGCCCTCGGAAGTTCCGGGCAGGCTTTTCCTCTTCTTGCTTTTCCCTGGAGAATTCTCCTCCTGGGATCTCTCCATCCTTTTCTGGGTGGTTCTTCCTGCAATGCTTGACATGGATGAAGAGCCAAACAGCCGGCACCGCTTGGCCTACGAGGGAGAAGAGGAGGTGAGTTGTCCAGCAAAGGTTTATAAAGAAAATAAACACAACTCAGGCTTTCAACTTGGCCTCAATTAAGGCACCACCACTGCAGAGCAACAGGGGGCTGTTAATCTGAATTATCCAGGCTTTACATTTCCAGTAACACTTGTTACTGGGGGAGCTTGGGGCACCATAAGCAAGATAAAGAGCCAGCAAAGTGTTCTACATCAATTAGCAGCCAATTTATCAGCAGATTAAGGAGCTTTCCGCGGAGCTCCTTTCCCAGGCTGTTATCAAAGCATCAGGTTACAGCATTCCAGGTGAGTCCTTGCAGAGTGAATTCCAGCTATGCCAAGACTCTGATAAGGGAAGTCAACATCTTCTCACATTTATGAAGTGCAAGAAGAAAATCTATTCCTATAAACACCAATTGTTCCACACTGACAAAGTCTGCTCCAGAGATAAGGGAATTCTGCAGGGGATCATGCTAGGGCTTGTTCTGTTCTTGGAGGCAGGAGACAGCAGGATGACGGCCCCAGTGCCAGTCCCTGTCCCCGTGTGGGGACACTCACCCGGCTGTCCCCTCTCCTCATGACCAGCGGCGCTGTCCAGAGACTGGACACGTCCGAGGGCATCTCCTCGTCGTTCTGGAAGAGAGGGAAGCTCCTGCTCAGCCACCCCACGGCAGGTACAGCCCCTGCAGGGCCCAGGGCAACAGTCCAGCTGCAGCCAGCTGCCAGAGCAGCTGCAGGGATTTAGCTCCATTTCCAGTCCAGCTCTCAAGGAAACAAAGCAACCGAGCAGAGCCATGATGGAGAAGGTGACTTTATCAATTCATTGACTGAATAACAAAGATGAGCCTCCAGGGCTTTAAGCGTTTCAAATTCCCTTGGAAACAGTCTTGTATCTAAGTGGCTCCAGACTTTTTCAGCAAGTTTCTAAAGAAAAAATCCAACTGTTCAAATAATTCCTTCAGTTCTCAAACTAAAAATAATTCACTTGTTAAGACCCCAGACAAATCCCACTGGCTGCACTAGGTAAGAGCACTTATAAGATAAAGACACCCCAGTGGGAGATAGAAAAGATGATGAGAACTAATTCATCTCCTTGTGGGAGGTGTCCCTGCCCCTGGCAGGGGATTGGAACTGGATAGGCTTTAAGGTCCCAACCCAGACCAGTCTGGGCTTCTGTGATTCCCAAAATCCCAGCGTGGTGCAGTTTGAGCAGCCTGACTGCAGCCAGAGCACACCAGACACATCGGGCAGAGCTGATTTGGGCATCTCCACCCCATCCCCTCTGCACACACCTTCAAGTCCTGGTCATCCAGCAGCTCCATGAAGCCATCATCATCCTCGCTCTCCGAGGAGGGCAGGGAATGCTGCTGCAGGAAGGCTGCCCTGGAGTTCTCCTGTTCCCCAGAGGCTCTTTCCCCCATGGGCAGCTGGGAGGAGACAGGGGGAGGGTTAAGAGCATTCCCTCTGCTCCCTGCAGGATGCTGCAGCCACAGAGGGGCCGCCAGGGCTCCCTGCACTGCAGGAACACCTGGTCATCCCCAGCCCTGAGCTGCAGCACAGGCAGGGATCAGCAGGATTCTGGAGGGGCTGCTGGATCCAGGGAGCTGAGACAAGGCCTGGCCCCCCAGCTCTGTTTCTGTACAATGATTTTTCAGTTGCTTTTCCTAAACAACAGGGTATGAAATAGGTGATTTTTCTCCCTGGATGTCACATCTGGACATAAAATCCAGCTGCATTTACACAGCTGGGTTCGTTGTTCCAAATGCATCTGCCTGAACACTCAGTATCAACTTTACTGATCACTTCAATCCAAATCAATGTCCACACTCCCTTCACTTACTGAGAACCCCAGTTCTGTGCTGATTCATTGTTCCCAGAACAATGTTTCAAATTTCTCATGAGCCAAAGGTGAGAAGAATTTTCTTATCTGGCAGATAAATAAGTTTTTCTATCTGGCACCTGGATGACATCACCACTTCAGAACCCTGATTTGGTTAATTTGACCCCAGAGAACTAGGTGAGAATTAGTTGAAAAGAAGCAAGTACCTGAGCTGGAGATGAATTCTGCCTTGCTCCAGGAACACCCCTTCCATCACGGAAGCCACGAGAAGCTGGCTTGGTTGGCTTCTTGAACTCAAATGCTTCCTGAAATAAGAAACAGCAAAATGATCATTTTACCAAAATTACAAACTGTGTCAAGTTCCTTGGATCCTTCTATCTTTTCCATTTTGTTAAACTGCCTGACATTTTGGATTTAAGCTCCCTGCTGCCAACAGGAATAGTCTGAAGGTGAATGTTTTCAAATTAAAGATGTTGCAGCAGTGTTTCATCTAACATAATCCAGGAATTTATGCTCTTGGCGTCACCTACAGGCTTCAGGGCTTTTCTATTCCTGTCAGTCATTTATCTGCAGAATAAATAAATCATTCTTGGAGGCAGCCAAGGCTGTGTCCTCACACCTCATCCCCCACAGGATTCCCAGCAGCCAGGGCAGACCCAGGACACTGAATCCAAGAGGAAGCAGGGCTCCCCAAGGCAGCAGTGGGAAGCCAGGGGTGACCTCCCCAAACCCCTTCTGGAGGCAGCTCTTGTCCAGAGCAAGCAGTGGGAACAGATTTTCCTCTGCCACAGCCAGAAAGGAATCAGGATCAGTGGCACCAAGGCAGAACTGGGCTAAGTCTCCCCAGTTTTCATTAACCTGCCAACAGTTTGCAGCCACTCTAATCAAGAGCTGCACGTGCCCTGCAGAAAAACTGAGCTAAAGGTGGCTGTGCCTGAAGAACAGCCTGGCAGGGAATAATTCCCATCACACTCCCTGTGCAGGGATGTGCTGATGCAGCTGTCCCTCCCCTCCCACAGGAAACAGCACTTACATTTTCCTTATTTTCATCCTGTTCCAAAGGCTGGAAAGCATCAGTGTCCAGAGAGTCAGAGTGGTTTCTCTTCAGAGCAGGGCTGGAGCCCAGCAGGCTTTGCTACAACGCAGAAGGGACAGTTCAGGACTGTGCATCAGTCCTTGCACGAGCACATTTCAAGCTCTAAAGGGGTTAACAAAGACTGGAGAGCCTCTGACTACAAATTCTGCACACCCTGTGCAGGAATCCTCTGCTGGCATCCTGGTACAGACCAAAGTGCTTCAGTGCACCAGTGATGGAGCCACATCAAGGAAATTGCACACTAAATTAAGTGAGATTGGGACTTTACAAACTGTAGTTTTGACATTAAGCACCCCAGCAGCTGGTGTTGTAGCCAGAAAATTAACAAGTATTCAACTAAATGCAGTCAACCAAAACCATGTTAAATCCTTTAACATGTATAAAACATCAATCCCACTCTCACTTACTGGCAGGGAATGGATTCTTCTGAAAGGTATTCGAAGGCTACAATGAAAAAGAACCAAAATTTATTTCAACATTTTGCTTTAAAAGGCAGTGACATGAACAGAAATCACCCCCAATTCTATACTGTAAAAGAGACACCGAAGAAAAATTTTAAATCAAATTTTACTTACTTCATCCTGCTGGATTTCATTGCTTTCTCAAACCTATAAGCAAAAGACCAAAAGGTTGGTCTTGAAGGTCTTAAGAGGCCTTTGCCAAATTAAATGGATCTGTGGTTCTTAAGGCACAGATTTAAACCAGATATTAAAAATGCAGTTTAGTGCCATGTGGCTGGCACAACACCCTGCTCAGAGGCAGCGCTGCAGTGCCCTGGGCAGGGCCAACCCCAGCATTCCAGCTGAGGAGCACACGGAGAGGTGCAGCAGGGAAAACCCAGGGCACGTGTGCCAGCAGAGGAAAACCCTCCCCAGGCCTCCTCAGCCACATTTAATGCTGCTGTGCTTAACACAGGGGTACTCACATGTCCTCCATGGTGTCCTGTGAGGTCGCAGGGCCAGGAGAATCCAAAGCCAGACCTGCAGAGGAGACACAGATTTCCCACGGATTTATACCCAGGATTTCCACAGAAAGACCCAGGAAATCCACGTGGAAAGTCCCATCTGCAGCCTCACCTCGGTGCACAATAAATTAGTTACAGCCACTCCCCTCCGTGGGCTTGGCTGTGGATCATAAAGTGCCAGCACTTGGGGAAAAACAGGGATCATTTAAAAAGCCCCCAAGCCCTGCCTGGGCTGTCACATGGAACAGAGTGCTGGCACTCGGCATGGAATACTCTGTTTATTCTCTCACACACACCTTAATAAACAATTTAGTCCTTTAGGTGTTTTTTAAAGTCATGTTTTCAGTTACACCTACGAAGAAATGTTGAGCTCGTTCCCAAAAATAAGCAGTCAAAAGGCCCTTCTGAGTGTCCTAGAATTAACAGGAAGCACTCGAGAAGCACAAAGCAAGCACAGCTTTGTAGCCCCACAGCATTTCAGACACAGCCAGAGTCACTCCAGCATGGGTTCCTGAGGAGCCACAGAAAGTGAGGCTTCAGCTGGCTGCTCTGTCCTGCTCCCTGGTTTGTGAGCTGTACTCCTGCTTCAGCACTTCACAAAGTTCTTTTTTGGGCTGAAAGTGCCCTCAAAATGGGGCATAAATCCAGCTGGAAACAGTGATTTCCCTCAGGTGGAGCAATGAAGCACCAGAGGGAATCTACAAGTTATAGGGTGACACCTTATTTCATTTTCACTGATAAAACATCTCATGTGAAAAACAGGAAATCCTCCCAGGAAGTACCAGAACTGAGGGGTTTCAGATCACCCAGCAGCTCTTGGTAGCAGGAGAACACAGGACAGAGCCACTCACTGGCACAGTCTGGGCTTAAAGAGAGAAAACACAGTGAGGACTTGTTTTCCCTCCCTACTGCTCACAGTCTCCAGGACAATTAAAGCAAAATTAAAAAAAAAAATCTACAGCCCAAACCACAAGCTGCAGAGGCTTCCTGGGGGATTTTCCACCTGTCTCCCTCCTTCCACAGGCATGGGAATGAGAGGGGGCTGCAGGCAGGGCCAGTTCTCTCTCCAAACCCTGGGTGCCATGTAGGAGTGCATTGCTTTGCAATTCCTAATCAGAATTTATTAATTGAGGCAGCCCCACCTGAGTCTGTGGACTCTGAAGACGTCGATCTGTGCAATCCATTTTTGGTTCCCATGTCCTGGTCCAGGTTTTCATGCTGCCTGGAAAGGAAAATGTGGGATTTGCTTTAAAAGCAAGAAACACAACACTACAGGTAGGTACAGCACAGGTGGGCATCACCTGGATTTCTATCAGAGCCCAGTTATCCTTCCTGGAACTGCAATCCTCTCTTTGGCAGCTGCTCCTTTAATTCAGGTTTTGCATAGATAAAATTGCTGAAATTCTAATTCAAACCCATTTTGAGAAATAGTTACCTCCCAAATTTTGTTTTATCTCCTAAACCTCAGTGCTGAGAGAGAAGAAAATCATATGGAGCCCCACATATATAAAGGAAAAGCTACTTGAGTGAGGCTCCAGCATGTGGTTAATTAAAAAAAAATGTAGCCAGGGCTACAAAATCAAAGGGCTGAATAAATTCCAAGAGGGGCACTGCCAATGGCTTGCAGGAATCCCAGGAATCTGAAAAAAGGACGGACCATAAAGCAGGTGGTGGCAGAAATGAGAATGACAGAAAATCAACAAACAAAACCCAGGAGGGTCCTTGAGACCTGAGTGGGCCAGGACAAAACAGGAGCCACACAAGGGAGGAACTGTGGGAATAATGGGATTAGAGGAGTTAAGAGAGCAGGAAAACGGGGCAGCTGTGGCTGGAGTTCAGGGCACGGGAGCAGCTGCAGAGCACAGAGCAGCAGCAGGAACGGGGCTGCGGTGGAACGGGGAGGGCAGCAGGACATGGAAGGGACACAAAGCTTCTCGTGGGACACGGGGAAGGGCTCAGGAGGGAGGGGGATGCCCAGAGCAGAAGCAGGGCAGGGGGAAGGTGTCCCGGAGCGTGGATCCATGTGGGATGGGGGCAGGAGGGGAGAACGGAGGGGAGGCAAAGCAAAGGGCTGGGGGGCCCGAAGGGACTACTGGAGGGTTGCGGGGTGGTGTCAGCGTTCAGGAGCACACAGAATCACGGGATGAGATTATATGGAGGTGCTTCTATCGAGAGCTCTGGGAATCAGGGCTACAGACCCAAATCTGACTCCAACGTGGCTTTCAAGCTGAATGTATTTTATATTCTACTGTTATATAACTTACATATTAATTATTAAACTTATATTGTTCTATTGCATACATTGACCTTATTCAAGCATGAGTTTCTCATGATCTTTCTTAAGCTTCTGACCAGTTTCTCATGATTATTCTTACGATTAAACAGTAATTCTATTTAATTACTATAGAATCATCATATCTAACAATTATATCATTTATCATGTACTAGCTACACAGGTGCAGTTCTAGCAAGGTACAAGGCCTACACGTTCCCAGGGTATTTTCTCAGGGCCTACTAAGCTTAATTTTCCTTTTAACCCTAAATCCCCATGATTTTAAAACCCTTTTACTATCAGCGGGAGGGTTAAAAGCGAGGCCTCGTGGGGAGAAGAAACAGCCCCGGGAGGCCTCGTTTTTGGGGGCAGGGCTGGGAGAAGAGGGGCTGGAGGTGTGGGGAGGGCGCCTGGAAGGAGAGGGAGCTGGATGAGCCCGGGGGGAGAAAGGGAATAAAGAGAACCCTCCATTGGGGGGTGGGGGGAAGGAAAAGGAGGGATCCACGGGGCTGGGTTTTTTTGGGGGGTGAGGGCAGATGAGGCCCCCGAGGCTTTTCCTTCGGGAAGGAGCTCCTGAGAGCTGGCAGCGGGAGGAGAGGCATCGCGGAGGGCCTGGGGAAGGGGGGTGTTAAAAGACGTGCCGGGGGCTTCGGGGCTTGCGAGGGGCATAAAGACATCCCAGGGGTTTTTGTGGGGTTTTTTTGTGTAATTCCATACGGCTTCACAGCGCGGGAAGGAATTACGGGGGGGGGGGGGATGGAACGGGAGGAAAACGACTCCTGGAGGCCGTGGGGGTTTTTATACACGGGGGAGCCTCGCTAGGCCCGGCACAGGCGGAAAAAGCGCTTTGGAGAGGGACAAAGTGCCCGGAGCAGAGCGGCACGGCGCTCTCCTGGCGCGGGCGGAGGCAGCGCGGGACGAGCCCCGCACACCTCGCTGTTCTCGGGGGTCGCGCCGAGCCCAGCAAAGGGAGCGTGCCCGGGCTCCCGCGGGGCCCGCGCCCCGACTCACCCGCGCCCCAGCTGCTCCATGGTGAGGCGGAGATCCGACACAGGCGACAGCTCGTCCTGAAACAGCGCCTTCACCACGGCGGGCGAGGCGGGGGAGGCCGGCGAGAGCAGCAGGAGGCGGCGGCGGTGCGGAGCGCTCGGGGTGGGATCCATCGCAGCCCTCCCGTCCCGTCCCTGCCGTCTGCGCGGCCGCCGCAGCGTTTTGACCCCAACCGGTACCCGTCGCCCGCTCTGAAGCTGGCGCCAAACCGCGGCTCGGCCAATCAGCGCGCGGAGCCCCGCGGGGGGCGGGTTGTTTTTTTTCAAACCTCCCCTCCCACCGCGCGCGCCCCGGCCAGTAGGAACGGCGGCGCCGCGGCCAGGCCCCGCCCACGGCGGTTGCTTGGCGTCGCTCTGGACCAATAGGAACGCGAGGAAATGGGAGTTGGGGGGGGTGCGCGCCAGCACGGAGGGACTACATTTCCCAGTGTTCCTAGCAGGCGTGCCGCGTTACCGCTCTCTGCGTTGCATGCTGGGGAATGTAGTTCCTGTCTCACAGCGGCGCCTCTTTGCCGCCATGTTTCCGGCCGTCTCCCTTTAGCTTTGGCGTGAGGGGAAAATGGGGAACGTGAAGGAAAAAAGGCACGAACTTAGCAGATAACACCGCCTCGCTGAGACAAAGAGCCCTTCCCACAGCGTTTCCCATCAAATGAGCTCTCCCTGAGAACAAAAGCCACTTTATGAGGCGTTTGGCGAGCGGCTGGGGAAACAAGGCACTGCACATCCCTGCGACACCAGGATGGGGTTCACAGCGAGACGAGCAGAAGGGAGACTTGACAGTCCTCCACTTGTACTCCACATAAACTCTTTAGGACACGCAGCTTCTCCTCAGCTGAGCGTTGGCAGATCTGTGCTGTCCAGCCCCTGGCAAATCCTCTGCCATGCCTCTGGTGGTTCCAGAAGCTGCTGTGTCCAGCTGATCACTTTGGATCCAGGGGATCTCCAGGACACGACCCACAACCCGTGTCCCTCTGCCTGGGCCCTGCCACCCCCAGTCACACAGTGCTGCTGGCTCCTGGATTAGAATGTGGGGTGTTTAATCCTTCCCTGAGCACGCCGGATCTCAGAGATCGCCATCACACCCCAGCTCCTGCTGCTCTTCCAGGCGCCCTCACTCCTGATGTCCCTCCCTGAACATTTTCCTTTTTACAAACTTTTTTGAGCAGTTACCACCACCAAACAGCATTGGCTTCCTAAGCCAGGAATTGTGGGTTCTGTCCCATCTGGGTTGCCAGAACTGATGCCTTGTGAAGGCTGACCCAGAACAGAGGCTAGACAGATTTAAAGAGTAAAGTAGGTATTTAGTAAAAGGCCTTAATGGCTGCATCTTGGGCAGCAAAAGAGCCCAGCCAGGGCTACACCCAAGATGAACCAAAATGGTCACAAAATGCATGACCAGTCATGAGGTCTCTCATTTTTATAAGTTGTGGTCCATTTGCATATTGGAGTTAATTGTCCAATTCCAGCTTTAGGTTATGAAGTCCCACCCTTCTTGTTTTTCACTGTTGTTTATACTTTTGGGGCCTGGACCTTCTAACGGCTATCATTGGTCTCAAGCTGGAAAAGGATTGTTTTCTCTACCAAGCCTGTTAAGAGAACTTCCTAACACCTAACATAAAGCTCAGAGCTACACACCAAAGCAGCACATAATCCGAAAAAAAATGAAAGGCATCATTATCAGCTTGTGGCACCATTACCAGCTCAAGGCATCATTATCAGCTCGTGGCTCCAGCCTGGCTTCCTGAGTGCGGGGTGGCTGCATCCTCCAGCACAGCACAGCACAGCACAGCACAGCACAGCACAGCACAGCACAGCACAGCTGCCTGCCACCAGCCCTGCAGTGCTGCCAAAGGGTGGAATGGACAATCAGAGCCTCTTCCCCCCACTCTTCCCGATTATTTTGTGGCCTCAGTGCCCACAGGTAGAAGGAGGATACCATCACCATGGGATCTAGCCAGGATACCAGCACACAGACACCCCCAGGCAGGACAGCACTTCTTTAATGCTCCGAAGGAATTAGCGGGAGGAGATGCAGAAAATTGCGGAGAGGATCCAGCCCAGGCAGAGCTGCAGTGAGGCTGCAGTGTGACATTCCCACAGCTCCTCCCTGCTCAGCTAGCCAAGGGCACGGGCAGGTGCCCGACAGCCATCCCACCTATCAGTCACACACCCGGATGTGGCTGCCTTGGGAGCAGACCCAAAAATACGGGAAGACTTTCTCCGTGAAGGTGGCCTCAAACTGCAAGATCTGCGTCATGTCCTTTGCGTTGTAGAAGGTCACTTGGCCCGCTTCGTAGTCCAGGTGGACCCTGATTCTCTGAGGAGCCTCCCCGAGTGCCAGCGGGTAAGGGGACACACGTTCTGCTCTGTACCGGCCCGTCCAGTCCAGCTGCAGGGCCCAGACCTTCTCAGATCTGAGCAGGTTGAGCGACTCCTTCCTCGGCACAGACTCCAGGGCCACCCCCAGGGCCCAGGAGCCCTTGTTCTGGACCTCCACCTCCCAGTAATGCCTCCCAGATGTGAAGCCCTGGGAGCCCAGGACACTGAGGTTGCCCGTGAACCTCTTGGGGATGTCAGGGGGGTTATATTTTCCGCTGAACTGGACCGTTTTGCGGTCGTCCGAGAGGATCAGGTCAAGATTCGCCGTCTGTTGGTCCAGCGTCACCTGCTCTAATGGATGACAGAAACATCAATCTGTGCCTGCTGAGAAGAGAACCAGCAGCTCTCCTCCAGCCTGCACCACGGGGCTGGGAGCACAATGGGCACTCCTGCAGCCCCGTCGGGTGGCATGGGACACAGAACCCTTACTGTCCCCACACTAGCACCCAAGGGTGGAAAGATGCTCCCTGAGGCAGGACTGAGCCAGGCAGTGTCCCCACATGCAGGGACAGACACAATGGGCTTTGTTAAATCTGCTGCCAGATCTGCTGGATATTGCAGCCTGTGGGGAACAGTGCATCCCGTGGGTGTGAGCAGGCAGGCAGGAGGGGCCAGGCCAGTCCCTGCTCTGTGACAAGGACCACCCAGCCCGGAGCCCTGCTCTGCCGAGACCTCGCTCCAGAGCCGGAGCTGCACATCCACCAGGGATGTTCTGCTGCCATCCTGTGGCCATCCCACAAGACCATACTGTTGTCACTGTGCAGTGCCACCACCCCAGACACTCTGCTAAACCCACTGCTCCGGGGACTGCAGGGGGGAAACTGAGGCACCACTCTCCTTTTGGGATGTGCTCAAGTGCAGAGAGTGTGGAGAGCGGCCTCAGCACAAACGCTGCCAGCCAGACCTCAGCCCAGCAATGCTGCATCATGTGGGCCCTGAGGACATGCAAAAGCACTTCTGATCACGCCTAAATGCCAGCTAAAAACATGTACAGCCCCTCTGCTTAACTGGGCACAGCCTGACGCGGCCTCCTGTCCTGGCCCTCGCCTGGCATCGCAGGAGAGCATCCCTGGCACTGCCTGGCACAAGGACAGACCTGGATTTTACAGCAGGCCTAGTCAAAACAATAGGACTCAGTTCTAGACAGATGCTGGGTTTAGATGTGGTGTGAGCTTATCTCTGCACCAAGGACATGAGGACACTCATCCTCCCTCAGTTTCCCCCCTCAGTTGTGCTCATCAGCTCCAGAAACTTACCCCTTTTCCCCCTGTCCATCTCGCTCTGCAGGCTCACTGGAAGAAGGAAAGGAAGATGCATGAGTGTCTCTCCTGTGGCAGCCTTCCTGCTCCCCATCAGGACAGCAAGCCAGATGTGAAGCCCCAGGCTCCAGCAAAGCCCATCCCGGGATGGTGCCCATCTGGAGTAGCTGTTTTGCTCCCGAGCCCCAGGCAGAGGCACCAGGCAGTGAGGATTTCCCACTGCCAGCCAAGCCCAGGGGAAGCACAGCATGGAGCCAGCAGGGCTTTACCTTTGAATTTGTCCACTATGCCCGTGACGTGCTGGCTCTTCCAAGTGAGGCTCTCAACGCTCTTCTGCAGCTCTGAGGAAACTGGCTCTGGGATTGGGGCCTTGGCTGCCTCACAGCTGAGGGGAACAGGGAGAGGAGCTCAGAGCCCAGCCACCAACCAGGGTCAGGAGGGAAACAGGGAATTCCCTGCAGCCACAGATCCCAGGGCAGCTGTGTCCCTGCTATCAGCACAGGGATATAACCCCATCTTTAGGAGGGGTGCAATGGCCTCTGGTTCCTGGTAACAGCACGTGAAATCCCAAATACCCAGCGGGGCAAACCACCTCCTTCCCAGCTCCTGCAGTGCTCCCAAACCTCTGCCCAAAGGAGCTGCACAGGAGCAGAGGGACACCAAGCCTGTTTCATACCTGCGCAGGATTCTGCCAACTTCCTGCAAGAGAGAAAACGCAGGTGAGCTGTGGCACTGCCGAGGGACAGGGAGCTGCAGCGACTGCCCAGCTGTGTGGAGCAGGCTAAGGGGGCTGCGGCTCACCCCACCCCTCATCCCAACCCTCCCTTCCCTCGGGGCCCTGCCCCAAAGCGGGCAAAGCACAATGTCACCACGCAGTGTCACAGCACGGTGTCCCGGCGTGGCCCCAGGCTGCACTGGGATGCAGAGGGTGCCAGGTGGGTGTCCCCAGCCCCAGCAGGGGTCACAGTGCCCAGGGGGGGATGCTGCCTCACCATGAGGAACTGGACTGCCGGCTGGTCCCGCTTCTCCTCGATCTGCGCAATCACCGTGTCCAGCAGCGACCGCCTCTCCAAAACCCTGGACTTGTATTCATCGCTCTTACTGACCAGCTCCTGGGCCATCTGCTCGAGCTGGGCCAGCAGGATCTGCTTCTGCTCCTCCATGCACCGCTGCAGCTCCTCAAAGGTCTCAGGCACACGCTGCAACTCCCACATCACCGCCATCTGCAAGGCATCACATGGAGGCCCTGAGCCCACCCAGCCTCCGGCTGCCTCCGCAGGGACACGGCTGCTGCGGAGAGGGGGCAAGGGTCACACAGGAGGGGACCAGAGGTTTTGTATAGGAAAAGCAGGAAGAACGGAGAGAGGGGTGGCAAATCTGGATGTTGATGGGCCCAAGGAGACCATATGAGCTGGACAGAGAAAAGAACATTCGCGTGGATTAGGAGGTAAGTATATATGGGGAGAGGGAAAGATGGGACATTCCTGGGGAGCCACGTGAGCAATGGGGGGCATGGAGAGGAACACACACCAGCAGCTTATCACTTTTCTGGTCTTTGCTCTTCAAGTATTTCTTGTGTTCTTGTAAAGAAAGCAGGTTTTTCTGGAGTGTCTCCTGGGGCAGGGATTAAAAAAGAGCATTTTTGGTCATTTTGGAGTGATATTCACAGGAGGGAGATGATGTCACCAAACAACCCCTGTGAGGACAATCTCAGTCTGGGGAGTCACTGGGGGTGACCCATGAGTGTCTGGGAGTGAGTTTTGAGCTCAGAGGCAGCAGCCACCTCTCCAAAATCACTTTAGTCAGGCTCAGGAGATTCCCCATACACAGCTCTTATGGCCAGACACATTTCTGGAAAAACTTCATGTGGAAACCCCGGAGTTTGTGGGTTTTAAAATTGTTTTTTAATTAGAAAAAACAACTTTCAAAGTTGGAAGTGGGATTTCTGGGAAGAGGTTTCCAGTGACAGTAGCCTGGACTCAGACATGCCCCATAAATTTGCTGGAGTATTGAAAAACTCCTCATGCTCTGAGTCATCTCCTGCGATGCAGTGTGCCGAGACCCCAGCCCACACTGTGGGGCAGAAAGCCTGGCTGGGGACACCTGGGGCACAAGGAACCATACGGGGACACAGAGGGCTGAGCAGTGAGAGGCACCTGGGCTCCTGCGTGGGCTGGGGCCAGGCGATGGGGAACCAGCAGCCCCAGCAGGGTGGGGTACAGGACCCACACTGGTACCCAGCCAGGGACCCCAGCCAGCAGCCGGCTGAGGCCCCAGATCTGTGGCTGGCCACAGACACACCCTAACCTGTGTGTGGAGGGAACCAGACCCGTGCCCTGAGTGAAACGCAGACCCTGCTCAGAGGAGACCCACCATGCATGGAGGGGACCCAGAGGAGCTCATGCCCAGAGCAGACCCAGACTGTCCTTGAAGGGAGCCCAGATGTGTGCCCGGACAGGACACTGACCTGTGCCACAGGGGACCCCAGCCCATGCTGAGGGGATCCCAACCCGCGGCCGGAGGGGACCCTGATCTGCGCCCCTCGGCCACCCCATCCCGGTCAGCCAAGCCCCCAGCCCCTCTCGCGGCGCCGCCCCGTACCCGCAGCTCCCGGGCGGCCTCTTCGGCGGGGCGGAAACGGTGCGGGCGGTGCTCGGGCCCGTCCCGGCAGAGCGCGCACACCAGGGCGGCGCAAGGCTCGCAGAACAGCGCCAGGGGCTTGCCGTGCTGGGGGCACCGCGGCCACGCCGCCACCTCCCCCAGCGACCGGACCACCTCCGCCACGTCGGCCAGCGAGCGGTTGGGGCGCATCGAGCCCGGCTGCACCGGGGCGCAGCACAGCGGGCAGGCGGCGGAGCGCGGGGGGCACCCCAGCACGGCCGCCAGGCACTGCCGGCAGAAGCTGTGCCCGCACGCCGTGAGCACGGGCTCCCTGAACAATTCCAGACACACCGAGCAGGTGGTCTGGAACAACAGCCGCTCGCGCAGAGCCAGCACCTCCTCAGCCATGGCCGCGACGGCGGGAAACGCACGGAAGGGGCCGGGAGCCGGGCTGGGGCCGGGACCTCTCCGGGGGCGGAGCTGGCCGGGGCGCCGCGGGAACGGGCCGGGCTGCGGGGCGGGGAGTGCGCTTGGGGATGTGAGTGGGAGTGGGAGTGTCCCCGTCTCTCCCTGGGCATATTCCTGTGCCTGGATCTCACAATACGCACACGCGTGTCCGTGTCCGTGTGCGTGTGTGCAAGCAGGGGAGGAACGAGCAGGAACACCCGGGGGGGACACGGGCATGGGGCCCGCTGTGTGCGCTGCGTGTGCCCGTGTCTGCAGCCCTTGCGAGCGGGGACGCAGCAGCGGCCGCGGAAGGGGAGGGCTGGGGTGGGTGTGAGTGTGAGCGTGAGCGTGAGCGTGAGCGCGAATGCGAGGGCCAGCCTTCATCCCAGCCTTCCCCCGGGGCGCAGCCGGCACAGCGCCCGCAGATGCTCAGGATGCTTTAATTTAATCGTTAATAACCTGGCACGAGGCGGGGAGCTTTGCCCTGGCCCGGCTTTGGCGGCGGGTCGGAGCTGGCGAGCGAGCGGGAACCTCTTCCCCAGGCCGTGCACCGCGATCCTTCCCGGGGCCCGGCTCTCGGCGGAGCCGCTCCCGGCCAGCCCGGCTGGGTTAGTGCGGTGTTGAAGGGATTGTGTCGGAGCAGCAGCTGCGCCGTGTGGGAGCACAGGGTGATCCTGCGCTGCCTCCCTGCGCTGCCAGCCCCGGCATGCTCGCCTAAAATCCCCCCAAGGCCCCGGCTGCTCCGGTCGGAAGGGCTCCGGCCTCCATCCCTGCACCACATGGCTCCGGCGCCTCTCCCAGTGTCTCCTTCGCTCTCAGCCCAGCTCCAAAGCGCCTGGAGAGCGGCAGCGGCAGCAGCGGCAGCAGCAGCGCTTAGGGAAGCAGAGCCCCTCGAGCTGCCTTGTTCTTCTCGGCCTGCTGGGCCCACATTGTCCCTTCTGTTCTGCTGCCCTGGGCTCAGCACTGGAGGGTGCTGGGTGCCCAAAACCAAGCCCCTGTATTCAGCTGTCGGTTCTGTTCCTCCTCCACACTCATGTGCTGCCAGCCGGGGCCCAAGGAGTGTTTTGGGGGGCACCAGCCACCCCCTGACACGATAAACCAGTTGAACAAATCCCTCTCCAGGCACTTAGTGCCCTGCCATGGCCATGCCCTCCTGAGTGTCCCTGCCACCCCACTGCCCGCTTCCCTGCCCTGGTGGGTCCCAGGCCCTGGGCCAGTGGCTGTGACAGGCCATGATGGTGCTGCCAACCCCCTGCCCACCATCCCTGCAGCAGCCCGGGGTGACAGCCTGATGTCCCCACTGATCTGGGGTGCTGCCCAGGAGTACACTGCCTATCTCACACCCAGGTGGGCACAGCAGTGGCTCCTGCTCATCCCCTGTTGCTGGAGCTGCTTTCTGGGTGCATCTGTCTCCAGCTCTTCCAGCAGCCCAGGCCAGGGAAGGCTGGGTGAGTGTCACTGGCCCAAGCTGCAGGGACAGGAGCCATTGGGTCCGTGTCCCACCATGGGACAATGCTGTCAATTGCCACCACCCAGGTTTTCAGAGTCGCTGCCACCTGCACTCAGGGCCACGATGGCCATGTAGTCCCACTGGTACGGGAGATGTCTCTGCAGAGGGATTAGTGATATTTGAGCTGCTGAAGGTCACTGGGATGTTGTTAAATCCTGGCAGTGTCCAGTGACTGAGGCTGTTGGAGCCATGTGTGGCAGGCAAGGAGCAGCACGAGGGGCAGGAGCTGCTGTGTGGGGCCCAGTGACACAGAGCAGGGCACTGCCAGCCTGGCCACACCAAGGTCCTGGCACGGCGGGGGACAGCCAGGCTAGTACAAGCACCTCAGCTGGGTTTTTTTTGCCAATAAAAAGCTGAAATCATCAATTTTTAGGAAGAAAAAGGATCCTGCCAGGTCCATGTTGCTGCCAGTGTGACAGAGACAAACCACTGGGAACCAGAATTAGTTCTGCTTTTCATTTCCTCCTTCCCCATACTTGCATTCAGTCCTGGTGAGGGGGATGCAGGGAGGCTGCTGAGGGACACAGGGCTGCAGCCAGGTCCTCCTGTCCTGCCCCCACACCTCCCTCCCAGCACAGCCCCACCGCAGCACTTTTCATAGAATCCCAGAATGGTTTGGCTGGGAAGGGACCTCAAAATTCATCTTGTTCCACCTCCTTGGAAGGGCAGGAACACTTCCTACTATCCCAGGTTGCTCAAAGCCTCATCCAGCCTGACCAACTTCCAGAGACGGAAGTTCAACTCTTGTCAGACAGCATGCCCTGACCCGAAACCCCAAACTTCTTCCAGGGAGTTGCGGGCACCACCCCAGCAGTGGGAAGGCAGGAACCCTGGCAGGAGCCTGCCCTGGCAGCCCCAAAATGCTCCCACCCACAGTGATGACCAGCTGGTGGCTCTCAGCAGCTCCATGTGGCTGCACTGCCCTCTGGCACATTCTAGCACCAAAAAGGCCAAAAATTCCAGCTTAGGAGGGGTTCATACACCAGGTCCTATGTGAGGACTTTGGTTCTGCAAAGGCATTAACAGGTCCTGACAACTTCTCCCATTATCGCTCTGTTTATTGATGCCACTCTCCAAGGAGAGATCTGACAGCACCGGGAAGGAGCCTGGCATGCTCTGGGGAGCTGGTGCCACCAGCCCAGCCCCAGCTGGTGTCACCAGCCCAGCCCCAGCCCAGCCCTTCAGATGGTTCTCACCCAGCCACAGCCCAACCTCAGGAGCTGCAGCCAGGACAAGCTGGGATCCCCAGGAACCGAGCTGGTACAAACAGGAGCTCAGACCTACAGCAGGGAGATGGATTGTGTCCCACCCACCCTGGCAGCAGGTGCCCAGGAGCAGGGAGGTCTTTCCTTGGAGCCAGCCTGGAGCTGCTCCTCCCCTGGGCAGAAATCCCACCGCTCCTGCCACTGAGGAGCGCGCGGTCGATGCCACCGGCAGCGGCTCGAGGACAGCAGAGCAATTAAACACAACAAGGTCTTGCTCTCGGTCCCTGCTGACCCCACAGCAGCCCACGGCCAGACCCACGGCACCCCCATGGCCTCAGGGGCGGCAGGGCCAGCCCCCAGAGGGAGGACTGAGCAATAGGAATGAGCGTTAGGAGGAGCCTTGCAGAGGGGTCCTACCAGAAAAAGGGTCTTTTACTGCAACTAGAATTTTATTCTATTGTATAATTCAGGAGTGCATCACAGCCCCGCGAGCCGGGCAGGCACCTATCAGCGCTTCCAATCTAGACACACGCAGAACTTCCTCATCAGCTTCATCTGTTAATTACTCACCTACCCCCGGCTGGAGCTCCTCCTGTCACATCCAGCCCAGACGAGGCAGCACCTCCACAGAGCTCCTGGACAAAAAGTGACTGTGCCAGAATCAGCCTACAGAGCAGTTAACAAAATAAAACAAACAAAAAACAAAACCAAAAATAAAATCTTGGCCATCCTAAGGTTGCTTATCAAATAAAAAGTTCCTCCACATTTATTAAAAAAAACTGAACAGTAGATTTAAAAAGCAGTTACGAGTCCTACTCCGGCAAAACACCCTGTGTACAGGTTTCTTTTGTTGGTGGTTTGTTTGCTTGTTGGTGAGGACTCCCCCTAAATCAGCTGCTCCTGTTAATTTCATATATATATAATCTTTTAATTTTTGCCGCGCGTTGCTTGCTTTAATTCATTAATTTATTTCCAATCAGCCGAGTCTCCACCAGACCAGCGGCGCTACCACACAAAGCTTCCTTGATGTCCATGCCCTGAGCCGGGGTGGGGGGAGACGGATGGAGGGAGGGTGCGAGAGATCGGTGGAGGAGAAGGAGGACGAGGGGGAAGGGAGGGATGGAGGGAGGGGAGGGAAGGAGGGAAGGAGGGAGGGAGAGGAAGCCTCGGCAGCCCCTCACTCTCCCATGTGCGTCCTCAGGTGGTACTTGAGCGACTGCTTGTAGCGGAAGCACTTGGTGCACTCGGTGCAGGGGTAGGGCCGCTCGCCGGTGTGCGCCCGCTGGTGCTCCAGGAGGTGATGCTTCTGCGTGAAGTTCTTGCCGCACTCGGTGCAGTGGTAGGGCCGCTCGCCCGTGTGGATGCGCTGGTGCTCCAGGAGGTGGTGCTTGCGGATGAAGCCCTTCCCGCAGACGGCGCAGGCGTGCGGGCGCTCCCGCGTGTGGATGCGGTAATGGTTGGTGAGCTTGGACTTCTCGCTGAAGGTCTTCTCGCACTGGCTGCACTGGTAGGGCCGCTCGCCGGTGTGAGTCCGCTGGTGCCGCAGCAGGTGGGAGGGCCGGGTGAAGTTCTTGCCGCACTGGGGGCACAGGAAGGCCATCTCGTTCTTGCCCGCGTGGATCCTCTGGTGCATGAGCAGGCTGATCTGCAGGCGGAAGCTCCTCCGGCACTCGCCGCAGGTGAAGGGCCGCTCCCCGACGTGGGTGATCTGGTGTTTGCTGAGGCTCGACTTGTGGCTGAAGCTGCTCTCGCACTCGGAGCACTTGTAGGGCTTCCCCGGGGGCGGGGGCCGCGCCGGGGGCTTGAGGCCGTGCTCGGGGCGCCGCGGGACCCCCACGCCGCGGCGCGTGTGGCTGCGCTGGTGCAGCAGGAACTGCTGCTTGTTGCGGAAGCTGAGGTCGCACTCGTGGCACTCGTAGGGCCCTTCCTTGAGGTGGTTGCGTTGGTGGATCATGAAGTTGATCTTGAGCATGAAGCTCTTCCCGCACTCGGGGCAGATGTAAGGTCTCTCCCGCGTCCGGTTCCGCTGCTGGCCGCTGGCCGGCTTCACGTCCCCCGAGTCCCTCTCGCAGGCCGACGGCTTCCTGACGCGGGCGGCCAGGCTGCGGGGCTGCGCCTTGGAGCTGCACTGCGCCTCGCAGCCCAGCCCGGCCTCGTGGCTGGGGAACGCCGGCGCCTCGCTCCGGCCCGAGAACATGGCGCACGGCTCCAGCGTGTCGGGGTCATCCTCCTCCTCCTCCTCCTCCTCCTCTTCTGTCTTGATCACGATCCCATCCTCTGAGGGGGAAAATTGAACGGCGTTAGGGTCATCGCGTGGGACAGGGTGGCCTCTTATACCCCTGGGTGCTACAGAAACACCTGCATGGGTTCCTGCAGCTGTTTGTGCCTGCCTGCTCTGCCCGACCACAAGCTGGCTGCAGCTGGAGCCCGGAGCGCTGGGATGGGCCATGTGCCCCCAAACATGGAGTTGAGACAAACCAGCCCGGCCAGGCCCTCTGGAGGGTGAGCTCCCACCGCCTGCTAAAAGGTTTGGCAACTCTGCGCTGCTGCAGGATGTGGGGGGTAAAAGCACCATGGGTTCACCAGGGCTTGGGCAGCCGAGTGATTTCAGAGCAGCTCCATCTGCTGCCATTTCACTGGGCTGCAACAACACCGCTCGACAGAAACAGCGCCGGGCTGCTGGCTCTGCTCCGGGGACACCACAGCCTGCCTGGGACTATCCCCTTCCCTCAGCGCCACTGCCATGTGGCATGGTGAGAGACCCACCCCTCTCCTTCCCAGAGCACCCAGCAGTGGGAAAGATCAAGAATGGGACAGAATGGCAGTGGGATGGATGGCAGCAGGCCTGGCTCCCCTTCGTGTCACCAGGGCCGGAAATGAGCCAGGGACTTTGTTTGGTGACAACAGCCATCCCAGGGACACACGGCAGGACACACAGCCAGCACGGCCCAAGGAAAGACCCACAGGGCACCCCTCATGTCACCCCACACTGGCCGGTGAGCCAGGCCTAAATACTCTCTCAGGAAGAGCAGCTGCAGTTTCCCAAGAAAAGGAAACCGATGGGAGTGGATGTCTCAAAGCCATGGCCCCCTTCCCTCGGAGGAAGGGAAAACCCAGGTCCTTCTCCCTGTCCCCTCTATGGACCTGGGGGCTCAGCCCCCCTCCCGGCCAGCACGGCCGCAGCTCCTGCCCAGCCCCACCAGCCAGGCCCTGTGCCCTGGCAGAGGCAGTGGCTCTCGGACAAGGATCAGCTGCAGCCTCACTGGTGGCTTGGCTGGTTTCCCTCACAAAGCCTTGGGCAGACCACAGGACCCACAAGATGGAGTTGAGGCCCTCAAGAGCCCAAGTCTCTGTGTCTCTGTTTGTGTAACACCGCCACAAACCGTCAGGAGGAAGGAACCCACCATTCCCAAACTCTTGTCTCCCTGCTTTCCCATCCCCAGCCTTACAGCACATCTGTAGGACTTGGCCTGTATCTGCCACTCCACCAACAGAATTCTACACACGAAACACTCAGTGCCATCATCTCATCTCTCCACAAATCACCTCATCCTTCCCCTTCCCTCTTGGCAGCTCGCAAATCACAGAGCTCCAGCCACATTCTTCCCTATCCTGTGGAGCTGCCCTGAGCAACTCCCACGCCTGGCAACCTGCAGGACCTCCCACACTCCTCCAGCAGTGTCCAGTGTGCAACCGTCCACTCCTCCACACCTCACACCAACCTCGTGCCCTCTGCCACAGCGGGGTTTTGGGAGCAGGGCTCACTGGGGCTCTCACAGAACACTGCCTGAGACACACCTTCCCTTTGATCTCCACGGGTAACCAGGGCTTTTCCCAGACTCAGAGGACTGGGCTAGTGCTCGCTCTGCTCCTGAGCAGGACAGGAGCCCTCAGAGACCACGCTCCGTGTCCACCATGGACGTGCTGCCTCCTCCTCCAAACTCAAGGCGTGACCAGAGCCATTCCTGGAAGTTGCTGCAGGCAGAAACTTTCCTTCTGGTGCTGGTTCTGGGGTGATTTAACTCCTCCTGTCCATCCAACCCCTTCCCCACCTTTTCCTAAGCCACCACAGCCCCCCAGGCCTCCTGTCCCTGACACACCACGTGTGCAGAGCCGTGTCCCGAGCAGCTCACCTGTGCAGCTCCCGTGGTGAACGATGACCCTCTGGATCTCGCTGAAGTCGGCTCCGTACTCGGACGAGTCGCCCAGGCTGGTCCCCGGGAGGTCCCTCGGCGGGGACACGGAGCCGTAGGGGCTCTCGCAGGCCGCCTCCTCGTCCGGGCTCTGGAAGCTGCCCTCGGACTGCCCCGACATCCCGTGCAGCTCGGGGTTCTCGGGGCTGTCTTCGGGAAGGAGCTCCTCCGTTTTGATCACAACCCTTATTCCAGCTGCAGCAACGAGAGATTCCCACCAGCCGTCACTCCCAGGAGTCAGAACAAAGGACCTGCTCCCAGCAATCCCTGCCAGCTGCTGATCCCACTGAGGGTTTCATCTGCTCGGCCTCTTCTGCTCTCCCTTCAGCCCCTGCCCTTCGCCCATCCTTGCCATGCTCCCAGCTCCAGCCCAGGACCCTTCACAGGCACAGGGAACTCATTCTACCCAGCCTGGGGCCATGGTGCCACAGCTCAGCACCCCTCAGCCACCCCACATCCCCCCGCTGCAGCTCCCCGTGGGCCCGTGATCTTCCCCTTCCCGCTGGCCTCAGGTTAATGTCAAGATCCTTGTGATGGAAAGCACAAGCAGGGTGTTGGTGTGACCCCACATCCACAGCCTGGAATCAGGGATGACAAGTGGAGGTGCCACCATCTCCTCCAGGCCACCTCCTTATCTCCTTATCAGCCCCCTTATCACAGAGAAGGAGTCACTCTGGGACTCGGGGTCACTGGTGCCCCATTCCCAGCCCAGTCTTGACCCTCACCATCCCATCTCCCTGCACACAGCCTGGCACCAGGCTTCCCTGCCCGGGAAGATGTTCCAAGGATAAACCCAGGCACCATCCACACAAAGGGAGGGTGGGGAGGATTTCCTGGGTGGATGGGCTCTCCCAATGGGACCTGATTCTCCTTCCTTGCCGGGCACACCGGCTCCCTGAGGACCTGGTCTGGTTGCAGATGCTTCCCTTGCTGGGAAGGGCTCCCAGCACCCAACTCTCCGGGCTCTGCTTGTCCTGGTTTCTATGTTGAGCTGTACCTGGACATCAAACCTCCTATCAGCCCAATTTATCCCATTCCTAGGCAAGGCTTCTCCTGATAAACCACATCAGCCACAGCTCCCAGCAACATCTCCTTCAGCCTTGGGAAGAGCAGCTGCTGGGGACACAACCCAGGTCTGCCCTGGTGCCAAGGTGCCGCCTCACCTGCTGTGGCATCAGTAATGATCTCACTCTCCTCCAGGTCCTGCTCATTCCTGCCCCGCGATTCCTCCCCTTGCTCGATCTGAGACAAAACACCAGGTTTGGAAATTGCATAGTCTGTTGAGAGACAGAGGGGTGGAAGAGAGGGATTACTGCACTGGGAATCTGATATTGGCTTCCACCTCTTCCCAGTGCACGGGGGACACGTGAAGACACTCAGGAACATCCATGGGTGCAAAATCCTCTGAAGGATGGGCTGGTACCCACTGCAGACCCAGAAGATGCAGGACAGCCCTCCCAACAGCCATGGGGAAGGAAGGAACTGTTTTTTGATAGCATAACTGTGGCTGGAAGAGGTTTGGGAGGTCTCCAGCCCACCTGCCCACAGGGCATCCCTCACCCAGCCAGAACACCACCACAGCATGAGCCAAAATAAACCCAGACTGAAAACATCCTCCTGTGTTTTTAAGCCTTTGAAATGGGACATTTGGGTCTCATCCAAGGGGATCTCCAAGGAGGAGCCAGAATCAGCCTCCGGTCCCTCAGCAGGGCGAGGACACCCCGTATTTACCCAGGGAGATCAGAGACTCGTAGTTCCCCTTCATCACATTCTTGTACAGCTCCTTCTGCCACTCCTCCAGCTTCTCCCATTCCTTGTCATTGAAATAGACGGACACGTCATCAAAGGTCACCGGCACCTGCAATTCCAACAGCGGCTTCAAGCAGGAGCCTGGACACAGCCAGGCTTCAGCTCCTTCGAGGCCATCAGTAAGCTGCTTTTTGCATTTAAAACAATTCCAGGGCAGGTATTTCTTTGAGAATAAAGGACTCAACCAAACGGATGCTTCCCAGTGATGAATCCGGACTGGGATTTCCCCAAAGGACCCCGAGCTCCTCCTCTCAGTCCCTGCTCTCTGCAGGGTGATCAGGCTTGAGGGACCATAAGGGAGAGAAAACCCAGGAGATGGGCTGGACTCATCCCTATTGATGAGCTGACGTAACTCTCGGATTCAATTACCCCAGAACTCCAGGGAAAACTCTACCCGGGCCCACAGGGGCCCCCATTATCCCTGGTTACTGTGTGCCCACCATCTGCAGCTTCCCAGCTTGTTAGCCAAGGAATAATTCTTAAGGATAAATTCAGGATGTGCAAACTGAAGTAGAGATCTTCAGAGAAAACGCAGCACTCCAGTTCTGTCCCCCAACTGCACTAATGGGGTGACAGGGTCTGAACCCACCTTTTCCTGATCCTCTCTGCTCTCTCCAGAGATACTCCCTCTCCCATGTCCTACGTGGTCTCATTTGCACACTCTTTTAGCAGGAAGGTTGTGAAATTCAAGTAGGAACTGAATATTGATGGTGGGCTCTTTCCAGAGCTATGCCCAGGGAGCTCATCTGCCTTCCTGAATCTCAAAGCTTCCCCCTTCCCTGTAGAAGCAGCTCCCACTTGCTCCTTCCCTGGCCTGGGAGACTCTGCAGCGTCAGGGTGGTCAAAACAGAAGAACCACAAAATCTGCAGGGTTTCTAGAAATGGTGGCAAAAAAAAAAAAAAATGAAGAAAAAAAGAGTCAATGGCCCCAGGGCTGTGCAGCGCAGTGGAGCAGAACTGAAACCTCTGGCCTGAGTACCAGGACGTCCTCCCATGCCTCTGTCCCACCGTATCTTAGCCCCAGCAGGGGATGAGCTGGGAAGCTGCAATGGACACCTGCAACGGCGAGAGACTCACCTGTGCCGGGGCTGTCCCCGCTCACCCACCCCGGGCCTGCCCTCCGGGAGCATTTCGGGTGCAGTGCCCGGCTCTCGCACCCCAGGACACCGTTACCTTGGGCACTTCCCCCTTCCTGCCCGGGGGCAGCCGCAGGATCCAGAAGTTCCTGTTCTTCAGGAGGTTCTCCATGTTCTCCAGGCGCCGCTGGAGCAGCCCGTACTCCTGGATGAGGGTGCCCAGCGCCGCGCACTTGCTCTCCAGCTGGTTCCCCAGCTCCGCCGCCGTCTTCTCACAGTCGATCAGCTTCTTCTCCGCCATCCCTGTCCGACCCTCCAGGTCCAGCAGGCGGGTGGAGTGGGAATCCACCTTGCGCTCCACCGCCTGCACGGCCGCCACTACGGTCAGGGACAGCTCTGCCGTCTGCGTCTCCCGCTCCGAGGTGCGCTCGGGGCCGGCCGCCGGCCGGAGGGGCGAGGTGCAGCGCGGCGGCCGCGCCGGCTCCGGCGCCTGCGGACACAAGCACGGGGTCAGGGCGGGGGATCCCCCGCGGGGATAGGCACCCTCCCGGGGGGATAGAGACCCCCGCCCGCGGTGCGACGGGGGCCCCCGGGGCGATGGGGACATCCCCGGGGCCATGCGCACCCCGCGGGGGGGGCAGCGGGGCCCAGCGCTCGCCGGGGCGGCGGGGACGTCCCCGTGTCCCCGCTAAGCCGCTTACGGCGGCCCCGTGCCGGTCCCACGGGACGGGCAGGACCCGCGGCGGCGGGGGTGGGGGGAGGTGACAAGG
>QUSF01000202.1:209269-231735 GCA_003676055.1 Chloebia gouldiae | reverse complement strand
GGAGCGGGCGGGGGCGTTTGGGGGTGCCCCACACCCGGGGGGACTCCCAGCATTGAGGGGTCCCCTCCTGGATGGGGGAGGGGGGGCAATCATGTCTGGGTTCACAGATCTGGGGGGTCTCACATGTTGAAGTGGTCCCACTCTTGGGGGTCCCACACTTGGGGGGATGTCCCACATCTGAACGGGGTCTCGCTTTTGGGGGATCCTCCCACATTTGGGGTGCCCCACCCTAGGGGAGGGGTCCCACATTTGTCGAGGAGAATATCCTGCATTTGGGGGCTTGTCCCAGTTTTTGGGGGGGTGTCCCACACTTTGTTTGGGGGGTCTCACTTCTGGGAAGGTGACACATTTGGGGTCCCGTATTTGGGTGGTGCCACTTGTGGGGGGTCCCAGGTGTGTGCCAAGGTGGGCCAGGTGTGTCCCAGCCTTTGTCACCCGTGCTGTGCGTGTGCCACGCGTGCCATGCGTGTGACAGCATGTGCCACCCGTGCCATGTGTGCCACCCTGTGTCACGGCATGTGCCCTCCCGGTGCCACGTGTGTCCCCCGGTCCCCGCGCCACCGGCAGGGACAGGGACACGCCCGGGGCCAGGCCGGGACAGGACCAAGGACAGGGACAAGGACGGGTCAGGGTGAGGGGCGGGGACAAAGGCTGGGGCAGGGGACAGGACCATGGACAGGGCCGGGGCCAGCCCGGGGACAGGAGCGGTGACAGGAACGGGGACAGGAACAAGCCAGGCTTCGATGCTCCAAGCCTTTATTCACCCCTGGACACAGCGAGTCCGCGGTTCCCCCAGACCGGGAGGCCACAGGCCCGTGGGGTCCCCTGGGACACTGTGGGGTCCTCCGTGACACTGTGGGGTCCCCCATGACACTGTGGGGTCCCTCAGGACGCTGTGGGGTCCCTCGGGACACTGCGGGTTCTCCCGGGATGCTGTGGAGGTCCCCCCATCCCCACTCGGGGGACAGGGGGAGACGGTCCTGCAAGCTCCCCAGTGCCAGGGAGGGTCTGGGGGTCCCCGCGGGGTTCAGGGGATCCCCACACCATTGAGGGGTTGTGGGGTCCCTGCGTCCCCCTCTCTGGAGAGGCCGGGGAGATCCCCCCAGCCTCGTGGTGCCCCGGGGGAGTTTGGGGGCTCCCCCACCCCCAGTTCCGGGAGGGTTTCCAAGGTCCCCGCAGCCCCTGTGCTCGGGAGGTTTGGGGGCGCTCCCATTGCGGGGTGCCCCCATTGCGGGGTGCCCGTGCAGCATCAGCAGCGCCGGTGTCGGGGGGCCGGAGGGGTCCCCGCAGGCTCCGGGCGGGGGGCGCCGGCCCGGGGGGACCCCTCCTCAGGGCAGCCCCCTCTCGGCACTACAGGGACAAGGGGGGGGTCAAAGGGGGGGAAGGGAGCCCCTAAACCCTTCTGGGGAGGTTGGGACTCCCAAACCCCAGATTCCGGCTGGGAGACAGGGTCGGCCATCCTCCGGCCCCCCGTCCATCAAGGAGGGGACAGAGGAGGGGTAAAGGGGACCCCCGAGCACCCCCGGTCCCGGGGGGAGCAGGTACTTACGGGGCAGAACTGTAAAGCTGCAGGGGAGGGCAAGGTGAGGGGGGTTAGGGGGGGCACAGGAACCCCTCCAGACCCCAACCCCCATCCCCAATACTGGGCAAAGCAGGGGTGCCCCAGAGCCTGGATTGGGGCAACTGGGGCCCTATGATGGGATCCTTCCTCAGCCCCCCAAAACCTCCCCTGGTCCCCAAGATCCCCCCAGCTCCTGCCCCCTTCACGGCTCCCAAAGCCCCCTCAGCCCCCCAAGCCTCCTCCAAACCCCCTCAGCCCCCCAAGTTTCTCCAACCACTCTCAGCTACCAAAAATCTCCCCAAATCCCCCAGCTCTCCCAAACCCCTGTATCCCCCAAAACCTCTCCCAACTCCCCCAGCCCCCCCAAGCCCCCCAAAGCCCCCAGCCCCGTCCCCACTCACGAGTGCAGCCCGTGCACCCCGCCCTCCACCTGCGCCGCCACCGTCCTGCGCTCGAACTTCAGCTCCCCCGCGAACATCATGGACCTGGGGGGCACGGGGGGTCAGTGGGGGCGGCCGGGACCCCCCCAGCCCTGCCCAGACCCCCACACTGACCGGAGCGCCGAGAGGCTGCGGGCGCCCAGGTCCTGGCAGCCGTGCTGCAGCCCGGCCAGCAGGTACGGCACGAACTTGTGGATGGAGCCCTTGTCCTGCACCGAGCCCGACACGCCCTGCGCCACCTTCACCGCGTCCCCCTCGCTGCGGGGGGACACACAGGGGCTGGGGGGACGGCCGGGGGGCCGCATCCCCCCCCCGGCCCCTCGGGGTACCTGAAGTAGCGTTTCTGGCTGCCCGGGCCCTGCTCCATGGCGTCCAGCGAGCCCATGCCCCGGTACTGCTTCAGCCGCACACCCTCCGAGAAGAAGAACTCGCCCGGCGCCTCCGTGGTGGCCGCCAGCAGCGACCCCATCATCACTGGGGGGAACACCCCGTCAGGGACCCCTCCGGCGGGGCGGGGGGCGTGAAACACCGCCGGGATGGGCTGGGGGCTGCGGGGCCACCTCCAGGCTGGGCTGGAGTGTGGGATGCCCTCACGGCCCCGGGGGGGGGCTGCTGGCCACGAGACCCCCTCAGGGAGCCCCCTCCAGTGCTGGGTGCCCCCTCACGCCCCCCGTGCCCCCCGACCCCTGCCCTCACCGGTGGAGGCTCCCAGTGCCAGCGCCTTCACGGCGTGCCCGGGGCTGCGGATGCCACCATCGGCGATGACGGGGACACCGAAGCGCCGCGCGTACTCGGCCACGCGGTACACGGCCGTGGCCTGGGCACGGCCACACGCCAGCACTGCCGTGGGGACAGGGACAGAGACACCTCAGGGACACGGCTGTGGCCTGGGCATGGCCACACTGCCATGGGAACAGGGACAGAGACATATCAGGGACATGGCCATGGCCTGGGCACGGCCACACTGCCATGGGACAGGGACACCATCACAGGGACAGGAGATCAGGGACACTGTCATGGGGACAGGGGGACAGCAGGTACAGGCCCACACTGAAGGGCACAGTGGGGACACTGCAGGCATGTCCAGGGGTGCCAGGCTGGGGTCAGGGGTCCCGGGTGCCACCCACCTTCCTGGGTGATGCAGATGGAGCCACTGCCCATCCCCACCCGCAGCGCATCCACCCCGGCGTCGATCAGGTTCTTGGCCTGGGCCGCCGTCACCACTGCGGGGCACACCCCAAAATGGCACCCCAACACTGCTCAGGGCCCCCTGAATCCCATCTCAATGCTGCAGGGGTGCACCCCAAACACGGTGCCCCAAAACAGCAGCCCAAAAGTGGCACCCCAAATCCAGCCCCACTCTCCCTAAATCCTGCCTGACTATGATGGGGGACACCTCAAAAACAGCCCCCAAAATGGCACCCAAATCCCACCTCAGCACTGCAGAGGACACCCCAAACCCCACCCCTATTTCCCTCACCTCTCTTTTGGGGTCGCCCTGTTTGCCCACTCATCATTTAGGGGTTGCCCTGTTTGCCTGCTCATCAGTGCCCCCCAGCCCGGGCAGCTCCCGTGCCCCCCATTTGGGGTCTCACCGTTGCCCCCCACCACCTGCAGCTCGGGGTACTTGGCCTTGATGTAGCGGATCATGCTGAGCTGGTACCGGGAGTTCCCCTGCGACGAGTCCTGGGGCCGCGATTGGGGTGGGGTGGGGCAGGTTTTGGGGTGCGGGGCAGGAGGTTGGGGGAGAAGTGGGTTGGGGTTCAGTGAGCAGGGGGTACCCCCCAGGCCCCTCCTTTTGTAGGGCACCCCCCCACCCAGCACAAGCAGCTCAATCCCTGTCCCCAGATCCCATCCCCTCTCTTTTGGGGTCCCACGGCTCTTGGGGTGCCCCCACCCTCCTATTTTTAGGGTCCTCCCCCTGCACCAGCATCTCCATCCCCATCTCTCCATCCCCATCTTTTCCCCTTCCCTTCCATCCCTGCCCGGTTTTTGGGGTCTCCCATTTCTGGCGATCCCCGTTTCTGGGGTTCCCCATTTTTGGGGTCCCTCACAGCAGCACCCTGAGGTCATCCCCCCTCTGCACCAGCAGCTCCATCCCCACCCCATTCCTCCATCCTCATCCTCCCCGTTTTTGGGATGCTCCCCTTCCCCCATTTCCGTGTCGCTCCTTTTTCATCCCCCCCCCATTTGGGGTCTCACTTTTTTTGGGGTGCCCTCACCCCCCCCAATTTTCGGGGTCCCCTCCACACCCCCTGGCACCACGAGCTCCACCCACCTGCCCGGCAGCTCACCCCCATGCCCTTCCTCCCCTTCTTTCCCCTCCTCCCCGCTGCTCGGAGCCCCCGGGTTTTGGGGTGCCCCAGTTTTGGGGTGCCCGCACCAGCACCACGAGGTCGGCGCCCGCCTGCACGAGCAGGTCCAGCCGGTATTTGTCGTCCTCGCGGGTGCCGATGGCGGCCCCGACCCGCAGCTGCTTCCGCTCGTCCTTGGAGGCTGCCGGGTGCTCCCGGTTCTTCTTCAGGTCCGTGCGCGCCATCAGCGCCACCAGCTCGTCCCGGCTGTTGACGATGGGCAGCTTCCCTGCGGGGACAGCGCGGGGACAGCGCGGGGACAGTCACCCCCGCGCCCGGCACACCGTGGGACGCGGGGCACAGGGGCGCGGCAGGGACCGCCAGCGCAGGGCGATGGTGGCCACCAGCTCCTCACTGCTAGCCACCCCGGCAGCTTCCCTGGGGACACGGGGAGAGCGCAGGCCCTGGGGTGGAGGACACCGGGGGGGCTGCAGGGCCACGGGGACGTGGAGGTGACACCAGGGACAGGAACGGGAACACAGGGCTGGCCGCAAGGACATGGGGACATGGAGGTGACACCAGGCACAGGGTAACAGGGCTGAGCCCAGGGACACTGGGGGGACCTGAAGGATGGGGCAGTGACCAGTTCACCAGTGCTGGTCACCATCAGCAGCCCTGGGGACACAGCAGGGGACAATGTGAGGGGAAGGGAACAGGGACAGGGGACATCCCCCATGGGCCACCCAGGATGGCATGGAGGTGGTCCTGAGTGGAGGTGACCTCTGGGGGGACACCTGTGGGGTGACAGGGAGGTGCCTCCAGGGCTGAAGGTGACTCAGGGGGGTAACAGGTGACTCAGGGGGGTGCCAGATGCCCCCTGCACCTTTCTTGCTGCGCTGCAGGATCTCATTGGCCTCTTTGAGGGTGACACCGGCTGGGGCCACCACCAGGTCCCTACGCTTGGTCATCACCTGGGAACACAGGAATCCACGTGTCACTGGCGCTGGCACTATCTGGCACTGCCACCATCACTGTCACCAGTGCTGGCACTGATCCTGGCACCAGGACTGTCACCAGCACTGGCACTGTCACCTCCACTGCCACCAGCACTGTCACCATCACTTTCTGTCACTGTCACGTGCACTGGCACCGTCACAGGCACCACACAGGCACGGCTACTGTCACTGTCACCTGCACTGTGTGTCACTGTCACCTTCACTGTCACCTGCACCGGGGGGCCCCCAGCCACCGTGGGCAGCCCCCGCCCCTGCCGTGGATCTGTTAATCCTCTGTCCATCCCATCCCGCCCCACATCCATGCCTGCCCCACATCCACCTCTGCCCCACATCACACCATCCTCCATCCTGCCCCACATTACACCATCCTCCATCCCATCCCACCCCATGGATCCCACCCCTGTCCCCAGCCCCACGCCCACCTCGGCCAGGGGGGTGGCCCTGTCCCGCTCCCGCAGGAAGTCGATGTCGCGGGAGGTGACGATGCCCTCGAGCCGTCCCCCCAGGCGCCCCGAGTGGGTGACGGGGACCCCCGAGAAGCCGAGGCGGGCCTTGGCGTCCCACACGTCCCCCACGGTGTGCGCCGGGCTCATCACCAGCGGCTCCGTGATGAAACCCTGCTCGAACCGCTGGGGATGCAGGGGGACAGTGTCATGGGAGCATGGGGACACGGGACAGCGTCACTGAGGGGCATGCGGCCGTGGGACACCGTCATGGGGGGGGCACGGGGACATGGGACACTGTCACTGGGGACATGGGATGGTGTCACTGGGGGGCTCAGGGACACAGGACAGTGTTACTGAGGGGCATGGGGACATAGGACAGTGTCGCTGGGGGTTCAGAGACAAAAGACAGCATCACCAGGGGGCTCAGGGACACGGGACAGTGTCCCCAGGGGGCTCAAGGACATGGGACAGTGTCCCCAACGGCACGAGGTGGGCACAAGGCCAGGGAACACCGAGGGGACTCCCACGATGGGGTGCTGATGGCCACCAGCTCAGCAGCACTGGCCAGCCCAGCCCAGGGGACACGGGGGTGCCAGCGCGGGGTCCCCTGGCTCACCTTGACCTTGCGCACCTCGCTGGCCTGGAACTCGGGCGTGCAGTTGTGGTGGATGATGCCGATGCCGCCGTTCAGCTGGGGTCAACAGGGAGCAGGGGGGCAAAAGGGGGCCGTGGGTTCCCGGGCTCCAGCTGGGTGGGCACCCCCCGCAGCCACATCCCCTTGTTGCCCCTCACCCCTCGGGCACTGTGCCCCCTTTGCCCAGCTCCCCGGGTGCCCCCCAAGCACCCACGGGTGCCCCCCCCAGTCTGACAGAGCCCCCCCAGCCCAGACCTCCCGGGCACCTCCACAACCCCTGGATGCCCCCTGAGATGCTTCCACCTATGTGGGTGCACCCCCATCCGTGGTGACAGCCGTGTCCCCCTCGGTGACTGTGTCCCCCAGTGTCCCCCCAGTGTCCCCCCTGCTCACGGCCATGGCGATGGCCATGTCCCCCTCGGTGACTGTGTCCCCCAGTGTCCCCCAGTGTCCCCCCAGTGTCCCCCCTGCTCACGGCCATGGCGATGGCCATGTCCCCCTCGGTGACCGTGTCCATGGGGGACGACACCAGTGGCGTCTTCAGGGTGATGGTTCGGGTCAGTGCCGACGTCAGGTCCTGGGGGAGGGGAGCACTCCTAAAATCCTGACCCCCCTCTGAAGAATGGGAGCCCCCGACTCCACCTGACCCCCCTGCCTTCCCAGCACCCCCAGAAGCACCTGCACGCCCTAACCACCCCTCGAGGGCTGGGGTTCTGTGAGCCCCCACCCCAAAACCTGCGGGGACCCCATGGGTACCCCCAACCCCAGAACCCCCCAGGAGGGGGATGGGGGGCACAGGGGTGTCACTGAGGGGTCCCAAGCCATGGGAGCCACCCCGTGGGGAGAGCACAGGGGGGCCCCAGGGGATCTTGGTGGTGCAGGGGGTCCTGGGGGTCACTCACCACCTCATCGGCCGTGAAGTCAATGTAGCCAGGAAGGATGAGGAAGTCACTGTGGGGGGACACAGGGCTGGGACCCCCTGGGCCCCCCAGACTCACCCAGACCCATCGCAGGGGTACCCAAGGTCTGGGAGGCACTGAGGGCAGGGGGACCTGTGAGTTGGGGGGTCAGGGGGTTCCTGGAGGGTCTGGAGGGGCTCCTGGGGGTTCCAGAGGGGTTGGCAGTGGGATGCAGGGGTTTCAGCTGGTTCCTGGGGTGGGCCCTGCAATCCCCGGGTGGGTTCCTGGGGGGAACCGGGGTATCTTTGTGGGCTGCCAGGGGGGCGACTTGGGGCTTCCCTGGGGGGGGCCTGGGGGTGTTGGGAGGACCCCGGGGGTTCAGGCAGCCCCAGGGAGGCATTGTGGGCTGCCGGGTTGTGCCTGGGTGGGGTCTGGAGGCACCTGTGAGGGTCAGGAGGTGCCAAGGGGGTCAGAGGGTTTTGGGGTGGGGGTCACCCGCACTTGTAGGTGAGGCCATCAGCGCAGGCGAAGAGCTGCTGGGCCGTGAGCCCATCCTCGGGCACGTAGCCGGCGCCGCTGATCAGCTGCTGAGCCATGCTGCGGGGAGGCTGGCACCTCGTGGGCATACCGCAACCCCCGCCCCACCCGGGCCGCCCTGGCACCGGGACACACCGGGCACAGCGCGACCCCCGCCCCACCCACGGCCATGCTGGGGGAGGCTGGCATCGGGATCTCCGCGGCACAGCCCTGGGGCCCCCCTGGGACCCCCACCCGCACTGGGACAGAATCCCCCCTCTCCCCAGGACTGGGACGCCCCCCCACCCGCACTGGGATGGGGACACCCCACCATGACTGGGACCCCACCGCACCAAGACCGTCCCCATCCCGGGCCGGGACCCCCGAACCACACCGGGATCCCCACCTAAACCCCCCCCCACAGGACTGGGACCCCCACCCACACCGGGGCTGGCCGAGCCAGGCTGCGGGGGTCCCGGTCCCGAGGGGGTTTCGGGGGGATCAGGGGGGTTCATGGGGTTGTTCCTGAGGGGGGCACAGAGGGGTCAGCATTTCGAGGGGAGTCCCGGGGATCCCCGAGAGGTTCCTGTGGGATGCCGGGAGTTTTCCGGGGGTCGCGGTGGGGCTGTCCCGTTCCCGGGGGGGGGCCCGGTGGGGTTGTCCCGTTCCCGTGCGGGTCCCGCACGTCGCGCTCCCGCAGCGGCCCCGGCGCAGGGCGTGGCCATGGGCGTGACCGTGGGTGTGACCGAGGGGGTGTGAGCGGGGCGGGGCCGCTCCCGCGGGGCGTGGCCAGGCCCGGGACTGGCCGCCGCAGCCCCCCCCCTCCCAGCCTGCCCAGCGCCTCCCAGTGCCCCCAGCGCCTCCCAGCACGGGAGCGGCCCCAGCGCTCCCAGCAGCCCCTCCCGGGCACCAGCGACTGCCCCCAGCGCTCCCAGCAGCCCCTCCCGCATGCTCCGGGAACCCCCAGTACCCCCCCACCTCTCACCCCTCCCACTGCTGCCCCACACCGCCCAGTATCCCCCCAGTAACACCCCCAGTGTCCCCTCGCTGCTGCTCCCTCCCGCACCAGTAACGCCCCAGTCCCTCCCAGTGCCCCCGCTAGAGCCCTTCCCTCCCCCTGCGCCCCCGCGGCCCCGGGCCCGGGGTGCCCCCGGCGCGCCCCGGCAGCGCCCCAGTGGCTCCCAGTGCCCCCAGTAACCCCCGTACCTGGGCTCCCCCTCGCCCATGGCGCTGAGCGCCGCCGGGGCGGGGCCTGGGACCACGCCCTCGGCCACACCCCTCCCGGCCCCGCCCCCCGGAGCTCCGGGGACACCCCCGAGACGGGATTGGGGCACCCCTGAGCCCCGGGATTGGGGCACCCGGGGATTGGGGTTTGGGGCACCCCATCCCTGCGGGCAGCCCCGGCTGTGGCGCTGAGGGCACCTCTCTTTTGGGTGCACCTTGTTTTTGGGGGTGCAGGCCTTTATTTCGGGTGCTCCCAGTTTTGGGGGGCTCATTCCTCCGGTGTGGATGCACATCCTGCGTGGGGGTGTCCCCCCCTTTTTGGGGTGCGCCCCTCTGTTTCGAGTACTCCCTCTTTTGGGTGCACTGCCTTTCTTGGGGAGCAATCCTCTATTTAGGGTGCCCCACACCGTTTTGGGTGCTCCCCGTTTTTGAGGGCACCCCCTGATTTTGGGGTATCTCCCCTCTAGGGGGACATGCTTCTGCTTTGGGTGTCCCTTGGGGTCTCCCTGCCGCGGGTGACTCTGGGGACAGCCCGCGCTCCCCGGGGTCGTTTGGGCGGCCCTAACGAGCCCCGGGGGATGGGGCGGCAAAGCAGTCGCACCTGCGAGCACCTGCGAGTGCTCCTGTGATCGATCACCTGTGTGTGCACCTGTATGATCACCTGTGATCGCCTATGATCGATCATTCTGTGTGCACCTGTGTGAGCACCTGTGATCATCTGTATGACCACTTGTGTCTGCTCCTACCTGTGAGCACCTGTGTGCCCTGCCCGCACCTGTAGTCACCTGTGTGATCACCTGTGATCGATCACCTGTGTGTGCTCCCCTGACCCCCTGCCCGTGCCTGCCCGCCTGCCCCGCCCGGGAGCCGCCCCATCCCGGGCCGGGTGCCCCCGGGCTGGGCGCGGGGTCCCGGCACTGCGCCCCCCGCAGGCCGGGCCGGGCAGGGCAGGGGGAGGCGGGTGTCACCCCCCGGCCGGGGCAGCTCTCCCCGCCCCCTCCAAGGTGACCCCCCCGTGTCCCCAGGTGACCCCACAGCTCGGGGGGCAAACAGAGCCCACCCGAGGCACGGCCACGGCACGGACCCCCCCCGGAACCCTCCCACTGCCACAGACCCACAGACCCCCCCACTGACCCCCTGTCACGGACCTTCCCCCTCGCGCTGTCCCGTCCCCCGGGAGCCCCGGCACTGACCCCCTTCATCCCGGCACTGACCCCCCGGCACTGACCCCCATCCCGGCACTGACCCCCCCCCATCCCGGCACCGGCCCCCACTTCACGGCATGCACAGAGCCCCCAGACCCCCGCACCCCGTCGCCCCCCCCATTACCTGCCCTCCCCGTGTCCCGCGGGGGTCACCTCGCCCTCGGGGGACTCTGGGGGCGCTTCCATGGCGCGGGGGGGTCCCGGAGGGTCCGTGGGTGCCGCTGCCGGCGGGACCCGGTGCCGTGGGAGGGGGCACGTGGGGGGGCAGCACCGCCCCCTCGGCTCCGCCCCCCCCGTGGGGGTTCGGTCGCGACACGGGGGAAACTGAGGCACGGGGCGGCGCAGGTGTCCGCCCCACCTTCGCGGGGAGGTCACAGAGGGGAGGTCACGCCCACTGGGGGTCCCCCCCGTGCCCCCCCCACTGGCCTCCCCTCCGCCCTTCCCCCCGCCCCACCGTGTGGGGGGTCGCACTTCCAGCCCCTCCCGAGCGGCGCAGGGGGGACACGCGTGGGAGCGAGACACGCGGGGGTCGCGGGTGGGGCTCGGGGGTCGTAGCCTATGTGCCCCGCCCCCCGCCCCCGGGCCATTTGCAGCCGCGGCAGCTGCCGGGGATTATCGCGGCCGGGATTAAGGGGGGATTTGGGAGGGGGGCGAGGGGGCGGGGGAGGGGCAGGAACGTAATGGGGGGGCGGTGCTGCTCCGCCCAACGCTCCCAGTATGAACCAGTATAACCCAGCTGTCCGAGGGTGTCCCAGTACAACGCATTGCACACAGTGCTCCCAGTGCTCCCAGAGCACCCAGTTCCCCCAGCACTCCCCAGTATGTCCCAGTACACACCAGTTCGCCGTTCTCCCAGTACCTCCAGTGCTCTCAGAGCACGCAGTTGTCCCAGTATGTCCCAGTACGCACCAGTTCGCCGCGCTCCCAGTGCAGCCCCGAGTGCCCCGGTAGCCCCAGTGTCCCCAGTACAGCCCAGTGCTCCCAGTACAAAGCAGCGCACCCCGCTCCCAGCGCTCCCAGCGCACCCCGCTGTCCCCCACACCCCAGCGCTCCCGTGGCGATGTCGCGGTGCCGGTGCCACCCGCCGGAGGTGACCCGCCGGTGCCGGTGACCCCGGGGATTAGCGACGAACTCCCGCTCAAGCCTCTTAGCGGGGGCGCCCACGGCCTCGGGGTCACGCGTGGGGGAAGGGCACCCCAGGGGATCGCCACGGCACCCCTCGGGGACCCCCCCGGAGGACCCCAGGGCCCCCCGCGGCACCCAAACCCCACGCGGGGCCCAGGGACACTGCGGCACCCTCGGGGCACTCCGGGACCCTCGTGGCGCCTCGGGGACGCCCAGGGGACACTCCGCCCCACAGGCCCCATCATTGCCCGCCCTCAGCACCCTCCCCACGCAGGGCAGGGGGACCCCACGGCCCCCTCGTGGGGCAGCGCCGCGTGAGGGACGCGGCGCCTTTAAGGGGCGTGGTCAGAGATAGAAACACCGCCCCTGGGGGCGGGGCCACGGGAACGCGGGAAACGCCCAAATGGGAGCGGGGACGCGGGGAGTGTGAGAACCTCCAGGATAGCCCAGTGACCCCCCCAGTGCTCCCAGCGCACCCCAGCTCCCAGCCGTGCCGCTCAGGCTCTTTATTGCCCGCTCAGCACTCGATGGAGTCCTCGAGCAGCTGCAGCAGCGGGGGGGGCACCCGGGGGTCGCCGCCCGCCGCCTCCTCCAGGCTCTCCTCGCTCTCCTCCTGCAGCGCCGGCAGCACCCCCAGCGCGCCCCCCCCGCCGCCCCCCGGCCGCGGGGCTGCCCCCCGCCTCCGCGGGACCCCCCGACACCTCGCCCGGGCTGGGGGCGCGGGGCGGGCCGGGGCTGCCGTGAGTGGCCGGGGGCGACCCCGCCGGGGATCCCCCCGCGGGCGAGGTCCCCCCTGGCCGCCCCACGGAGTTGGCCTGGGGTTTGGGGGCGGGGGGCGCCTGGGGGGCTGGCGGCGGGGGCGGCGGCGGCGGGGGGGGCGGGGGAGGCGGCGGGGGGACCTCCCCCACTTCGCTGTAGCCCTCGTTGGGGTAGTAGAGCCGGGGGGGGGCTCGGGGGGGACTTGCCGGCCTGGACCTGCGGACGGGACAGAGGGGTCAGGGGGGGCCTGGGGACGCCCCCCACACCGGACACCCTCCATGGGACCCGCTCCAGCGCGGGGACCCTCCAGCACCCCGGCCGCCCTCATGGGGTCCCCCCTGCATAAGGACCCCCCCCCCCCCCCCGGGGACCCCCAGTGTTCCAAACCCTGCCCAGACTGAGGACACCTCCAGGCCCCGCCTGGCACAGAAACCATCCCCTGGGACCCCCCCCGGGCACCTCGAACCCCCCAGGCACAGGGACCCCCACGCCCCACCCAGCACCCCGGCCATGGGACCCCCAGCACCCCAATGTCTCCTCAGCACGGGACCCCCCATGGGACCCCCCCAGCACCCCGACCCTCCCTAAGGGACCCCTCCTAACAGGACCCCCCTGGCACAGGGGACCCCGCATCTCCCTTTTGGGGGGGCTCAGAGTAGGATGACCCTCCCCCCCCAGCACTTTTTGGGGGCTCCCCGCCTTCCCCCCCCACTCACCGGCTGGAACCACCTCAGGCTCTGTGGGGCGGAACGGGGGGGGGGGGGGGGGGTCAGCTGGGAAACTGGGGCCCGGGGGGCCTCCCTCCTTCCCGCAGCCCCCAGAGCCGGGTACCCCCTTCTACCCCCCCCAGACCTGGGAACCGTCTTCCTACGGCCCCCCCAAACCAGCAGAGCCACCGTCCCACAGACCCAAGAGACCCCCTTCCTTCCCAGCCCCTGCAAAACAGGGGACCCCCTTTCCCCCCACTGGAGGGTCCCCGATCCCGCAGCGCCCCCCTTGACCCGGGGACCCCTTCCCTGACCCCAGACCCGGGGGTGGGACGAGGGTGCGGAGGTTTGGGGAGAGCCGGGGGTGCGGAGCGGTTTGGGGGTGCGGGAACTTTGAAGGTTCGGGGAGGGGGTCGAGGGAGGCTCTGGGGGCGCAGAGGGTGCAGGAGGGTGTCGGGGGGCTCCGGAGGGCGGGCACGGGGCCGCGGGGTGCCCGGGGGCTGGGGGGCCCCTACCACGTTGGGGTGTTTCTCGATGGCGAGCGCTGCCCGGTCCGCCGTGCGCTGCTGCCGCCGCCGCCGCCGCCGCGCCCGCAGCGCCAGGAGCGCCAGCAGGAGCACGGCCCCGAGCAGGAGCAGCGCCCCCGCCGCCCCCGCCACCGCCCCCGCCGGCACCCCGCGCCCGGGCGGCGGCTCCGAGGGGTCCCGCGGGGCTGCAGGACGGAGGGGACGCGTCAGCGGCGGGGACACCAACCGGGCGGAGCGCGGGGACAAAGCCCAGCACATCCCGGGGGCTCCGAGGGGTCCCGCGGGGCTGCGGGGTGGGGGGCACACATCACATCCCGGGGGGGGACCCCATCACGGTCCTGGGCGGCCGGGGGACCCCGTCACCGTGGGAGCCTGGGGAAAATCCATCACGGGGGGGGACACAGAGCTGGGGGGCCCCTCTCCGGGGGGGGGCTCTGGGGACACCCCATCGCTGGGGGCCGGGAGTCCTGGGGGGTGTCCCAGTGCCGTGGGGATAGGGAGGGTCACGGAGGGGTCCCTGGGGGATTTCTGGGGGGATCCCCGTCCTCCGTACCCGCCTGCCCCGGCCACAGCACCTCCAGCTCCACCGTCGTGTTGGAGGTCTCGCCCGATTCCTCGTCCCGCGCCAGCACCTGATGGGGAAGGGGCACGGAGGGGACAGGGGGACATGGTGAACACAGGCGGCAGGCAGGGACATGTCTGTGGCACCGGAGGGACACACAAGGGCACACGGAGGTGCCCCCAAGCATCAGTGTCCCCTCTGACCCACCCCGTGTCCCCTCTGTGGCACCACCCAGCCCTTGGTACCCCTCTGGTACCCACAACCTGCACCGTGCCCACCCAGTGCCCCTCAGTCCTCCCGGACTCCCATGTGCCCCTGGCCCCCCATGCCCCCTGATCCTCCCTAGCTCCCCACGTTCCCCTTCCCCCGACGCCCCCAGGCTGCCGCTGCCCCCCACACTCACCTGCAGGCGGTGGCTCTGCCCGGGCCGCAGCTGATCCACCTGGGCCACCAGGAGCCCGTTGGGCATCACCTGGAAGAGCTGCTGGCTCTGGTTGGCGCTGTGGCTCAGGGTGTAGTGCACCTGGGGATTCACCCCCTGCGGGGCAGGGGGGTCAGCTCCCGCCAGCACCCACCCTCACCTGGCACCTGAGTGCTGCCCACACCTCTCCCCGCATCTGTGATCCCTACCTGCACCCCTACCCACCCCCACCTGGCCCTCTGCCCGCATCCCCCTTCCCGCACCTCCTGTATCCCACCTTCATCCCGCCTGCATCCCTGCCTTCATCCCTGCCTGTACCACTCCCCGGCCCTGCCTGCACGCCCTGCTCCCACCTTGTCTGCGTCCTCACCTGTGCCCTCGCCTGCCCCCCGTTCCCGCTCACCTCGGGGAAGTCGGGGTCGTGTGCGCGCAGGGCGAGCACCTGCCCGCCGAAGGTGAGCAGCAGGGCGGCGCGGCGCGGGGCCGCGGGCACGAAGGCGCGGTACCGGGCGCGGGGGAAGCGCGGCGGGTGCCGGTTCGGGGCCAGTACCCGCACCAGGGCCCGCGCCACCGCGTACTTGGAGGGGTCGTTCACCTGCGAGGCCTGGGGGCACGGGGCGACAGGACGGGGGGCGTGGGGGGGATACGGGGGGCGCGGGGTGTGGAGGGACACACGGGACACCCAGGTGTCACTCACTGCCACAGGCTTCCTGCACCCGTGGGGGCTTCCCGGAGTGCCCCGGGCAGCTCCCACCATCCCAGCGACCCCCATCTCCCTGGGGCCCCCAGCCCAGCCCCCATCGCCCCGGGCCCCCGTCCCCTGCCCACCATGACGCTGAGGCAGATCTCGGGGGTCTGCCGGCTGCTCTCCACCGCCCGCAGCAGTGTAATGGCCCCGGTCACGTTGTCGATGTGGAACCTGCTGCTCTCCTGGCCTGGGGGGGCACAGAGATGGGGACCGACCCCCCGAGACCCCCCACCTGCCTTCTGCCCCGGGGCACTGTGGGAAACTCCCGGGGCAGCCATGAGGGATGTCCCGGGTGTCCCCCCATCCATTCCTGGACCTTCACGGCAGGGAGGACCCCTCCTATTTTGAAGGGGGGTGTTATTAACCCTTTGAACCCCCATTATGGAGGAGGTTAAACCTCCTCCGGTGCTGGAGCACCCTTGGGTGCACCAGGGGTTGACCCCTAACCCCTGCCCCCAACCCCCCGAGCTGGAGGGGGGATTAGGGCCCCCCCCAGCTCAATCCCTTGATGCAATTTGCCCCAGTGGATCTGGCAATGGGGTTGTGCTGACTTGGACCCCCCCTCAGCACAGACACCCACCGTAGGGAGACCCCGGCAGTGGTAGGGTCTGGGGGCATAGGGCGGCCCTGGGACCCACCCCGGGCATCATGGCCACTCCTGCCCCTCCATGTCTCCACCCAGGACATCCCTGTCCCCATGTCCCGGCACATCTGTGTCCCTGTTGTAGTGTCCCTGTGTTCCTGCCCACGCGTCTGTGCCTGTGTCCCCGTGTCCCCACCTCCCTGCCCTCCTGTGTCTGTGTGTCGCTGCCTGCCACCTCCCTGGCCGCTGTGTCCCCCCGTGTCCCCCGGGCCCCGCTACCTGCCAGCAGCGAGTAGGTGATGGCTGCCCGCAGCCCCCTGTCCCCGTCCTCGGCATAGACGGCGCCGGGGCTGAAGATCAGGGGACCCCCCTGGGGACAAGGAGGGGACACGGAGGTGTCCGGCCGAGCCCCGCGGTCCCCCCCCTGACACCCGCGGTGTCCCCAGGGTCTGTGTCCCACCTGGAGCTGGCCCTCGGTAACATTGGCGGTGTAGACGGGGCTGGTGCAGACGAAGGGGCTGTGGGGGGCGCGGGGGGTGCAGGGCAGGAACTGGGGGTACTGGTCATCCCCATCCAGGACATTGACCCGCACCCGGGCCGAGGTGTTGAACCGCTCCCGGGTGTTCATCTCCTGCAGGCAAAGCCCCAAAACCTGCTGGGGAGGCACAAAGAGACACAGGGACCCGCACGGCATGGGGACAGTGCCGGGGTCCAGGGAGCCCCACGGGACAGGGACCCACTGGATGGTGGCCCCACTGAATGGTGACCCCGCAGGCACGGGGACACGCCAGGTACAGGGACCGCCGTGCAAAGGGAGCCTGGAGGGACAGGAACCCCCAGCCCCAGGCAGGAGTGGGGGTCGCAGCCAGGGGCCGTGGGGTCCTGCCGAGTTCCCACCGTGGCCTGGGGGTGCCGGGGATTGCCAGGTGGGGGCGGGGCGCTGGAGGGGGGAGGGGGCGCAGGTGGCCCATTTAGGAAATGAGGGGGATTGAGGGCAGGTGACGGGATCACGTCACCCCCAATTAGCGGGGCCGGCGGGGACGGCCGCGGGCGTGGGGGGGGGCGGGCAGGCTGGGGGTACCCCCACCTGTGCAACCCACCCGCGGCACGACCGAGGGGCTGCGGTGGGCACAAGGACCCCAGACCCGTGGGTGGGGGCTCTCTGGGAGTGGGGCGGGGCTGGGTTCTTTCCCGGGGCCAGGGGTGGATGCCAGGGCCCCGTTCATGAGGGTGGGCAGGGGTCCCCCAGCCGGGGGTCTCGTGTCAGGGTCCTGCACCAGCGTCCCACAAGTGGGGGGCTCACAGATGGGGGTCCCATGTCCGAGTGCCTCGGGTGAGGGTCCCACAGACATGGAGAGAGACGGGAGAGGCGGGGGGCCCGCAGCAGGGTCCCGGGGCGGGCGGGGGTCTCACCACGGCGGTCACGACCACCTCGAGATGCCTTCGGCTCTCGAAGTCGAGGGCCCGCGCCAGCACCACGCGGCCGCTGTTCGGGAGGTCGATGCGGAAGAAGCGGGCGTCGGGCTGGGGAGGGTCGGTCAGGCCGGCAGATGGCCCCGGCCCCCCCGCGGCCCCCCGCCCCCGCCCCGGCTCACCGAGGCCGTGTCGATGACGTACATGAGCGTGTCCCCGTCCGCGTCCTCGGCCTGGGCGCTGAACACCACCGAGTGCACCGGCGCCAGCTGCCGCGGGGGTCACCAGGGGTCCCGGGACACCCGGGAGCCCCCAACACCCCGCACTCCCCAAACAGACCCCACACCCCTAAACACCCCCTGTGCTCCCCAAATGCACCCGGGAATCCCGAACACACCCTGCACCCCCAAACAGCCCTGAGCTGCCTCGTGGGGGTCACCAGGGGGTTCCCCAACACTCCCAGCACTCACGAGCACACCCACTATCCCCATTTCCACTTTTGGATGTCCCCATCCCTTCTAGGCACCCACCCTGGTGCAAACTGTCCCAGTGCCCATGATACCGACCATCCCTGTGCCTGTCCCCGTGCCTGTCCCCAGTCCATGCACATGGCCTTCCCCCTCCTGGTGCCCATCCCTGCCCCACCACCATGACCATGTGCAGGACGTGTCACCACCCCTGTCCCCGACAGGGGCCTGCAGCGCCACTGTCACCTCGCTGACGTTGTGGGTGAGGACAGTGGCCCCCTGGAAGTGGGGCCGGTTGTCATTCTCGTTGAGCACCTGGACGATGATCCGGAACTCGACCTGCCACGGGCGTGGGGGACGGACACAGCGAGTGACCAGGGCGGGACCGGGCGCCCCCAGAGCTCCCGGGGTCCCCACCGTGCGTGGCCGTACCGGGGAGGAGCCGTCCTCAGCACACGTCAGGGCCACCATCAGCACCGGGGACTCCAGCTCCTGCAGGGAAAAGGGACACCGGGAACATGGGGTGACATGGGACCTGCCCCACGGGGTCCCCCGCCAGGAGGGTCCCAGCCGGATGAGCGTGGGGCAGGATGACCTGGGAGGGAGGGAGGGGCTGCAGGATGGATGGACACAGCATGGAGGGAGCGTGAATGGATGGACACAGGGTGGACACAGGATGGGCAGAAGAGGGAGGATGAATGGAACATGGACAGAGGATGGTAGACCCAGGATAGATGGAGTATGGATGAGAGACAAATGATGGACACAGGTGGGTGTGGGATGGAGGGATGGACACAGGATGGACACAGGTGGGTGTGGGATGGAGGGAGGGATGGACGGTGGAGGTAGATGGATACCGGGTGGGTGGAGGATGGACACAGGGTGGATGGGGGTGGATTCAGGATGGACAATGGACACAGGATGGATGCGGGATGGACACGGACGGACAATAGACGGACGCAGGACGGCTGGAGCAGGACAGGAGACCGGGCGTGTCCCGGCGGTGTCACCTCACGGTCCAGCGCCCGTCCTGCCGAGACGTTGAGCCGGACGCTGCGGCCGTCCAGGTAGAACCAGGCGGCGTCGGCGCCCACCAGGCAGAGCTGGAGGCCGGCGCCGCCCCCCGCGCCCCCCGCGTCCCCCGGCGGGGGCAGCCGCGCCACCAGGCTCCCGTGGGCGCTGTTCTCCGCGATCTCCGTGAACAGGTTCCCGAAGCCGCTGCAGCCGTCGCCCCCGGCTGCCGTTGCCGCGCCGGGGATGGGCACACGGGTGTCCGTGGGGGGGTGGCCCCGCGGGTCTCCAGCCCCCGGGTCCCCGTGTCCCCATGCCCTGGGCCCCTCTCCAGGTCCTCCCCTCTCCGTTCCCTGCTGACCCTCCCAGGGTCCCCATATCCCCAGCCCAACAGCTCCATCCGCGTTGCCACCTCCCCCCTCAGTCCCCCCGTGCCCCACCACACAAATCCCATCCCCTGGACCCCCAGCATGGTCGCCCGTGTGTCCCCCAGATTCCCCACCCCCAAGTTTCCGTCCCCAGGAGACCAGTGGGCTATCAACCCCAGTGGTCCTGCACTCGGGTGATATCTTTGGGTCCCCCCTGTATCCCCGTGCCCTGGGGTCCCACCTCTCACGGTTGCTACTCGCAGGGTCCCCACCAGACGCCCACCGGGTCCCTCCCAGCCCCGGTGTCCCCCTCAGGTATCCCCTGTCGGCCAGGTGCCCCCCAGGTGCTCACCTGTGGCCAGGTGCAGCGCCAGGCAGGCGGCCAGGAGCGCCGGGCAGGACGCGGCCGCCATGGGGACACGGGGACCTCGGGGGGCGCCTGCGGCGGGGGCGGGAGGAGCGGGGCTGCCACCCCCGGCCCCGCGCCCCTGTCCCCAGCGCCCTCCGCAATGTCCCCGCGGCCGGACAGCCCCGGTGGCAGCGCTGACACCACCCCGGGGTCCCTTCCCCTGGGACTCTCGTGCTTGGCTGTCTCTGCCCGTGTCACCCACCCGGGCCGCCATGCCCGGGGTCCCCTTCCCCAGGACCCCGGAGTGCTGTCGCTGTCCCCGGTGCACGTCCCCAGCGTGTCCCTGTCCCCACTCGGGGGTCTCACCGGCAGGTGCCAGGCCGGGCGGCCGTGTCCCCCCTCCGTGTCCCCCCCGTGCCCCCTGACCAATCCCACTCGTGTCACCCCCTGAGACCCCGCACTGTGCGGCTGCCCCTGCCCTGGGGTCTGCAGGGGCGACCCTCGGCGTTCCCCGCGCTGCAGTGGCAGCCATATGGCGCCCCCCCCTCCCCAATTAGCGGCAGGTAATTAGGGCGGGGGAAGGGGGGCGCTCCGTCTGCCACCCCAGCCATCCCCGCACCGCGGTGCGGGGTCCCCCGTGCTGTTCCCTAAGGACCCGCTCCCTTCTGGGGGGCACGGGGGGAGCCGGGGGGCTCCCGTTCCCACCCTGCGGTCCGTGGGTGCCACCCCGCCCGCGTGTCACCCCCAGGGCAGTGCCCCCCGTGTCCGGGACGCCCTCCCACCCCGGGCCCCCCTCCCGGGGACCACGGACCCCCACAGTCCCCTCCCCTCCGTGGCCCCCGGCCCCCCCGGCCCCCGCCCCCCCGTACCTGCCCGGCGCCACCGCCCCCGGCGCTGCTGCCCCGGCCCGGCGGGACGGGGGGGCGGGGGCGGGACCGGGCGGGGCCGGGCCGGGGGCGGGGCTGACCCGGGACCCGCGGCCTGGGATCGGAGTCCTGCCCGACCTGGCATCGCCTGGGTATCACCTGCACCACCTGGGCATCAGCTGTCCTCCCTGAGCATCACCTGCACCACCTGCCTGCCCTGGCACGGCCTGGGCATCACCTGCACCGCCTGGGCATCACCTGCACCACCTGGGCAGTACCTGCACCACCTGGGCATCACCTGCATCTCCTGGGCATCACCTGTATCACCTGGGCATCACCCACCCTCCAGCACCTCCTGGGTGCCACTGTCATCACCTGCCCTACCTGCACCTCCTGGATGTGGAGTCTTTGTTTCTTTTTTGGGTCTCAGTTCAAATTTTGTGTCCTCTATAAAATTCTCAGTAACCAGGGTTCCAACACCTGGGTATCACCTGCTGGCACCTGCCTGGGCATTTCCTGCCCAGAGCCCCATGGGCCGTGCCCGGGGATCACCTGTGTGCCCTGGTCCCTGCCTGCACTTCAGGAGATGTCACCTGTCTGTGCTGCCCAGGAGCATCCCCTGTCTCCTGCCTGCCCTGTATGGCACACTGTACGTGCCCTGCTGGGCTGTGTATGGCCTGCCCGCGCTACCTCACAGGTGTGGGCCCAGGGAGGGGGTGTGACCCTCCCTGCACACATGGGAGCGGTGTCACACCCCTGTGCACACCTGGGAGGGTGTGACCGCCCCCATGCACACCTGTGGCCGGTGTGAGGCTGGTCGGGGATGTGGCCCCTCCTTGCACACTCGTGTGTCCCAGCTGAGCCGCCGCCATAATCCGCTTTGGGGACAAAGAGGATGAGCTGGGGGGAGGGGGAAGTGACACAGGGGCCACCAAGGGGGGGAGTGCGGGTGTGAAAATGAAGTGAGAGTGTGTGTGCAGCTGTGTGAGACAGCCGTGTGTGTGTGTGTGTGTGTGACACAGGTGCATGTCTCACATCTGTGTGTATGAGACAACTGTGCCTGTGTGTGACACACCTGTGTATGACATACCTGTGTGTGTGACACCTGTGTGTGACACCTGTGTGTGTTGACACACCTGTGTGTATGACACACCTGTGTGTGTGACACCTGTGTGTGGCTGGTGTGCACAGGTGCGCACAGGTGTCTGCGCACAGTCTGTGCCCCGTGTGTGCGAGTGAGCGGCTGTGGCTGCAGGGCTGTGGGGTCCTGCTGGGTGTGTGTGTGTGTGCAGCCAGGTGTGCCTCACCCTGCGTGTGTGCACAGGTGTGTTCCCGGGCCGCTCGGTTATTAAAGCGCTTTTCCCACTCCGCCCTGGCTCCTCCCGGTCTCCTCCCGAACCGGGCCAGCCCCGCTCGTTCTCCCGCCCGGCCCCTCCTCGCCCTGCCCGGCGCGGAACAGCGCAGAGACCGCGGTGCTGGGAGCACGAACAGCGTTATTTCAACAGCGAACGGACTGCGGCTCGGGGGCGGCAGGGGAGGGGCGGCAGGGACGGAGCGGCCCCGGGGCGGCGGCCGCCCGGGCCCCGCGGTGGCGATGGAGCCGGGAGCGGGACGGGCCGGGGCCGCGTTCTGCAGCCGGAGCTGCGCCCGCTCCGGCTGCGGTCAGCCCAGCTGGTCCCTCAGGAACTGCAGGAAATCCCTGAGCAGGTTACAGAACTGCACCAGGCTCTGGTACGACACCGAGATCACCAGGAGCCGGTCCGGTGACGGTGACGGTGCCGGGGTTGGCACCGGCTCCTCGGGCACCAGGGGGATGGCTGGCTCGGGTGCTGATGTTCCTGCTGGGAGCAATCCCACCTGGAGCGGGTTCGAGGTGCTGAGGCCCCGTCCCAGGGCTGTTCCCCCATCCCTGGCCCAACCTGGGATTGTGCCGGGATCGCCCAGGCCTGGGGGCAGCTCCTGAGACTGAGACGGGCACAGACCCGGGCACAGACCCAGCTCTTGTCTGTTCGAGCTCAGAGTGGGAAACCAGCAGGTGCCATTGATAAGGACACACTGACCGGGACACTCCAATCAGGACACACTGAGCATGACATGCTGACCAGGACACAGGGGTCAGGACTCTCCAATTAGGATACACTGACCAGGACACATTCATCAGGATGCACTGAGCAACACACACTGACCAAGGCACACTGAGCAGGACATGCTGACCAGGACACAATGACCAAGCCACGCTGACCATAACACGCTGGCCAGGATACATCAATCAGGATGACCAGGACACGCTGACCAGCACACGCTGACCAGGACACATCAATCAGG
>QUSF01000202.1:165492-202629 GCA_003676055.1 Chloebia gouldiae | reverse complement strand
GAACCTGCAGATGCGTGGCTGTGGGTGCAGTTTGGGTGACTGGGAGCGGCGCTGCCCCAGCCCCGTGGGCACAGCTGTGAGGAGCAGGTGAGCAGCACTGCCAGCGCTGAGCCATGCAGTGCCCAGGTGTGCTGAGCAGCCACTCAGGGAGCAGAGGGCGCACAGGTGCACTGCAAGAACACGGGGGATAAAAGGGGGGTGAAGAACCACAAGGGCAGGTGTTTGCAGCCTTCTGAGGTGGTGTGGTGTCACTGTGTGGGTTGAAGCCTTCTGAAATTGTATCTGTGAGATACATCCCATCGTGGGGATGAGAAGGCAAAGCCTGAAGCGGAGTTTGGGTGCCTGGGTCACTCTGTGGGGCATCAGGTTTGGCACTGGGCACCCCCAAACCTGAGGGAGATCACTGCAGTTCCCATCCCTGGCATCTCTGGCAGGACGTGGGTTCAGGTTTGGGTCTGGAAGGCTCTGGGGGCTTAGGTTTGTCCCTCAGCTCCCCCAGCAGCCTCGTTCTGGCCTTTCCTGCTGGTTATTCCTGGGAAATGGGGCTGGACCTGGCAGAGCAGCTCCGAGCTTGCACAGCACCAGAGAGCTCGGCTGAAGGTGCAAGTTGACCTAAATCCTGGAATCTGCAGATCCTGCAGGCAGCCGTGTGCTGGGAGCTGTGTGAAGGCTGATTGCAGACTAGCTGGGCTTTCCTCAGGCAGAGGAGCTGTACCCAGCGTCGGATTGGCCTTGTCCCAGCTTTCCCAGCTTCATGGCTGGAGTTTCTCTGCATCCCTGGTGCTGGAGCAGAGCCCTGGGAGAATGTTCCATGTGGATCCACAGCTGTGACCTGAGTGTTGGAGCTTTGGTGTGGATTGAGGTTGGTTTCGGTTTTAGTGGGGGTTCAGGAAGTGCATTCTGGGAAGGAAATCCTCTGGCTTTGTAGAATTCCTGAATGTACCATGAGGAGTTTCAGGCATGGAAACAGCTTCTTTGGGGCTCACAGCCCATTAATAATTGTGCTCTTTGCTGAGTTTGGCTCCCAGACGGATTATCCATGTGCCCTGGGGTTGGTGGGTGTGGGAGATCTCCTGTGTCTGCCACAGTGTCCCTCCAAACCGGGAATTACCAGCCCGTTAGTTGAGGGGAGAAGGAGTTTAGTGAGAGAGTTTGGTGGGATTCTGGCTGTTGTAGGTATTGAGTTCAACTTCTTGTCTGTTCCCAGCATGGGAGTTCCCTGTGAGGATAAATAAATCCAGGGGGTGTTTATGACAGCAGTGGCTCCAGAGAGTCGTTCCAGGTGAGTTTTGCACCAGGAGATGCTGACCGTGGAACAGCAGCTGTCGTGGAGGCAGCGAAAGGAAAGGAAAGGAGGAGCAGAGCCTGGAAACGCAGAGGAGCTTGTCTGAAGGCTCTGGGAGGGCTCTCCTTGGCCAGGCTGTGGTCAGCCGTGGTGATGGACCGGCACTCCATGGGGAAATGTGCTGTGTCCTCTGGGGAGCTCCCGCCTGGCTGTGGCAGGAATGGATCCACCGGCCGTGGGGGCTGAACCTGGGGGGACTGAGGAGCCGTGGGGATGTGGCACCTGGGGACACAGGGACATGGGGCAGTGGTGGCCTCGGCAGTGCTGGGGAGCTGTGGGACTGCATGGGCTCTGGGGGTTTCCAGCTTGGAGGATTCTGTGGAAAGGAGGAAGGGAGAGGGGAGCACGTGGGGTGCTGAGGTTCCCAGCCTGCCCAGCTTGTCTGGGCCCCTTGGGTTCTGCGGTTGGCTCCAGCTGCATTCCAGGCTCCAGTGGCCATGGAAACAGCTCCTAGCAGAAATTTTGGGAGTGGGATCAGGAAGTAGGCCTTGTGCTATTGCCAACTATAACATTTTCCTTTTCCACGTGCAAGAGACTGGGTTTTCCTGGGAATCAGCCTGGATCATGCTGATCCTGCCTGGTGTTGCCCTCTTGTTCCTCTCTGTGATGCTGGAGAGCCCTGGCCCAGGATTTGGGTCTGGAGCACTGGTGGGGTGGAGCTTCTGGGCATGGCTGTCCTGCCTGCAGGGGAATTTGGAAAGGGGATTATTTTGTTTTCCAGGCTGGAACGCAGCTGGAAGCGAGGCTGGGCAGGTGGTGGTTTGTAGCAGAGAGCTGTTTGGCTGTTGGAGTGACTGGCCAAGGGTTGTGATGGAGTTGCCTTCATTAGTGAGGCTGGAATGAGGACCAGAGCTGGGTTTTAGGGATGCAGAGGTTTTATTTTACTCTGGACTGAGCTCAGGGAAGTCCTGTGGCCCAAAGGCTGTCAGAGACAAGGGCTGTGAAGCTCATGGAATTGATTCAAGTTTTGTTCCCAGGTTTTCACACCAGCTGGATTTGGGATTTTTAACCATGGTGGCCGGGGAGGTTTGGAGTTCCCATCCCTGGAGGTGTCCAAGGAAGGACTGGACTCAGTTCTGTGGGCTGGGGATAGGGTGGGGATGGGGCACGGGTTGGACTCGATGGTTGTGAAGGTCTTTACCACCCTCAGTGACTCTGGGATTCAGTGAATCTGTTCCCATGCCCCAGCCCAGCCAGGGGGCTCTGGAGTCTGTCTGGTGTTTCCCTGGCTCACCAGTGCCCCGATCCCACACTCAGGACTGAGCCTTTGAGTTCAGACCAGCCTGGCACGGGCTGGAGCTGCCCTGAGGTGGGGCAGGCTCCTGCCTGGCTCTCCTCCAGCTCTTGGGCACATCCATGTTCTGCTCTGGAGTCCCGGTGTGGGCCCTCAGATGGGCCTGGTGTCCTCAGTCCATATTGTGGTTGTAGTCTGGGGAGACCTTTATCCAAGCCCTGCTGCCACCTGTGCCCTGCTGGGCTCTCTCCATGTTTATTTCTGTGTGAGACTCCACTTAGCCCAGAAAAGCCTCTGGCTGCCCTTTCCTGCAGGGTGGGGTGTTGGATGCCCGTGGGATCTGCCCTCCTGACAGGGCTGTGGGGTCTCTGCCCGTGTCAGGTGTTATGGAGCTGCTCTGTCCCTGCAGCTCCTCGGGTGGGTGTCTCAGTGCCAGCCTGGGGATGGCAGCACAGTGTGGGCTCTGCAGCCAGGGGTGTTTGGGGAGTCATGGAATGGTTTGGGTGGGAAGGAACCCCAGAGCCCCTCCAGCGCCATCCCTGCCACGGCAGGCACTCCTCCCACTGTCCCAGGCTGCTCCAGCCCCAGTGTCCAGCCTGGCCTTGGGCACTGCCAGGGATCCAGGGGCAGCCCCAGCTGCTCTGGCAATCCCAGCCCAGCCAGGAATTCCTCATTCCCAAGATCCCATCCATGGCTGCCCTCTGGCAGTGGGAGCCATTCCCTGGGTCCTGTCCCTCCATCCTTGTCCCCAGTCCCTCTGCAGCTCTCCTGGAGCCCCTGCAGGGCCTGGCAGGGCTCTGAGCTCTCCCTGGATCCTCCTCCTCGCCAGGTGAGCCCCCCCAGCTCTCCCAGCCTGGATCCCTGGGATCTGAGGGGCTCCAGCCCTGCAGCAGCTCCGGGGCCCTCTCTGGACTCACTCTGGCAGGACAGGGCTGTGTTTCCATTGGGGAATTTGGACTGTCTGCAGCACCCTGACCACCCTGCCCTGCCCACTGACCACACCGTGGCTTTCCTGCAGGTCCATGCCTGGGAGATCTCGGACCAGCTGCTGCAGATCCACCAGGATGTGGAGTCCTGCTACTTCGCGGCACAGACCATGAAGATGAAGATCCAAACTTCATTCTATGAACTCCCCACGGATTCCCACGCCTCACTCCGGGACTCTTTGCTGTCCCACATCCAGAACTTGAAGGACCTGTCCCCAGTCATTGTCACACAGGTTGGTGATGGCAGAGGAGGGATGGAGCTGCTCCCTCTGTGTCGTGCTCCTGGCAGTCACTCTGGCACCAATCTCCCTGGGCTGGAAAACAGGGAAGGGTGATCCCTGCTCCCAGCCTGGCACAAGATTATTTTCCCTCCTTCATCACTTGGTTCCTTTAGCTACATCCATTACTTCATCCTCGTTTGCTGTTTGGAGAGGAGCAGCAGGGTTGTCCCTGTGCTCTGCCATGGAGACCAAACCTAGCAGTGCCATGGGTGTTGAGATTTCTCTGCATGCTTCATTCCCGTTATCCATACATTCCTGTAGCACTGGGGGGCCTGACACCCCCAGGCTGAGCCAGGGTGCTGCTGCAGCCCCTGAATGTTGTGGCAGGGAACGTCGGGGCAGCTGGTGTTCTGCAGTTCACCGTGGGGATCGTGCACAGACAGGGATGGGGAGATGGATCCTGGAGCTCCCTGCCTGTGGGCCACGTTGGAAATGATTCCCGAGTTACCTGCTGGCAGGGATGTTAGAGGTGGATTCCAGAGCTGCCTGCCAGCCCTATTTCCCGGGCATGTGCCAGCACTCCCCACACTGATCCCTGTGTTCTCCATTCTCTTCCAGCTCGCTTTGGCAATAGCTGACCTCGCCCTGCAGATGGCTTCGTGGAAGGGCTGTGTGCAGACACTGGTGGAGAAGTGAGTGCCTGTTCCTGCCTCTGGCCCGGGGACTGTTCCCTGGGCTGTGCCAGGCAGCTGTGGTGCAGGAAAGGGAAGTTTTTCTCCCGTGATGGCTGATTTCAGCTGCCCTGGGTGGTGGCAGGAGGGGCTGCCTGCCGTGCACGCTTCCCTGCTCACAGCCCAGCACTCAGCGCTTTTCCTCATCCCTGTTTTGTCAGGGACAATCCCTCTTTTCTTAGCTGTGTCTGTGCTGTGGAATGGAGCAGCGGGGCTGGAGCCAGCCAGTGGGGTGTCCCCAGATGTCCCCACAGGATGCCACGCGCTGCTGCACAGTGACAGCAGCAGTCCCAGGGGCTGCCACCACCGTGAGGTGGCCGTGTCTGTTGGCAGCAGGAGGGGATGGGATTTCTGCGGGCAGTGGCACCTTGACTCCCTGAGCTCATGGGCTGGGAAAGCTGCTGTCACTGCTCTGTTGGAAGTCTGGGCTGAGCCATCCTGGAGGCTCCTCTTGGCAGGGCTGTGGCTGGACACTGCCTGTCCTGGAGGCAGGACTGTTGCCAAATCCGTGCAATATGGAATCGTGGGGTGATCGGGGTGGGAAGGGACCTTAAAGGCCTGTGGTGGCCCGGGGTGCCCTGCAGCCCTGGCAGTGCTGTTCCCCAGTGCCGAGGTGTCCCCTGTCCCTCCTGGCAGGTACAGCAATGACGTGACGTCGCTGCCCTTCCTGCTGGAGATCCTGACGGTGCTGCCCGAGGAGGTGCACAGCCGCTCGCTGCGCATCGGGGCCAACCGCCGCACCGAGATCATCGAGGACCTGGCCTACTACTCCAGCACCGTGGTGTCCCTGCTGGTGAGCAGCCTCCAGCTGCAGCTGCCTCTGCCCCACGGCGCCCAGCCCGCCCAGGGGAGCGTGGCATCGTTTGGGGTGGAAGAGCCCTCAGAGCCCACGTGTCCACTCATCCCCCAGCACTGCCAAGGTCACCGCTGACCTGTCTGAGTGCCACACACACGGCTTTGAAATCCCTCCAGGGATGGGGACTCCACCCGTGCCCTGGGCAGCTGTGCCAGGGATGGACAGCCCTTTCCAGGAAGGAATTTTTCCAGTATCCCATCTGAGTCTCCCCTGGCACAACTCGAGGCTGCGTCCCCTTATCCTGTATCAGGAGATGGAGCTGAGCTGTGTCCTCCGCCCAGCAGCTCAGGTGTTGCTGGAGAAGCCTGTTCCCCCATTCCATGTTTATCCCAGCAGAGTTCCCTGCCAGTGCCACTGCAGCTGTCAGGGCAGCCCAGCTCCACCTGTTCCTGGGATGAGTTGCCTGAGCAAGTCCTTGCTCACTCTGAAATTCCTTCGCCTTCCTCAAGTCCCTGTCCAGGGCCACCCTGCCCAGCCAGCCCCAGCTTTTCCAGGGACACTGTGAGATCCTGGCTGGTGTATCATGAGTCCCCCCCATCGTTTCCTGGGACCCCTGGGATATTCCAGCTGGCACACCAGGAAACCCCTGCACTGGGCTGTTCCCTCCAGCCATGTCCAGCCCCAGCTTTTCCCAGCATCCCTGGGAGATCCTGACTGACGTGCTGGGGACACAGGCAGTGTCACCTCTCTCTCAGAGCTGACGGGGGCTCACCAAGGGCTGGCATTGTCCCTGCCCATTCCTGATCCCTCTGCACGTGCCTGAAGCTTTCCTGAGCTTTCCCTGCTGGTACCACCTACCTGAAGAGCCAAATCTATATTTTCTGTGTAGGATTGAAATGCCAAATTCCCCTCTAAAGTTACAAAGTGAGGGGTTAAAGCAGCATTCCAGGGACGGTGGTGAGGTCCCATATTCTGCCTTTAGGACTGAAGTGTCAAGTGAGAAGATCTCTGGAAGCTCTTGTGCAAGGATTCCTGGGCCAGTCCAGGGGTTCGGGGATCTTTCTCCATGTCCTGCTTGTGCACCTCTTCCCCGTTTCCCTGTGCCAGTTGAGGCTGGGGCTTTGGGCAGGGTTCTGGTGGTGCTGGGCTGCAGCTGGAACACTGGTCAGCACTGGGAATGAGCTGCTGCCATCCCACATCCCAGCACATCCTGCCTTGGACACCGGGGTGGCATGTTTGGAATGTCCCTTGGGCCAGGTCTGGTTCTCAGCACCAGCTTCTCTCTGCAGAGGTGATTTTTTTGGAAGGGTTAAACTGGAATTTGTCAGGTGTGAACCTCTCTGATGGCTGTGCTCTGCTGGGCTGACACAGGATCCTGCAGGAGTAGGAGAGAGGGAGGTGCTCCAGCTGCTCCTGTGGGCTCTGTCCCTCCCTCTCACAAACTCCAGGCTGTTGGTGCAGGGCCTTGGGAGCAGCCTGCCTCTGGAATGTTCTCATGTGGACTCCAGAGGATGTTACTGGTTATTTCTCATGGATCACCCACTGGAGTCAGATCCTGACTGGCTCTTCCGTGTCCCCGCAGGTGACGTGTGTGGAGAAAGCGGGCAATGAGGAGAAAATGCTCATCAAAATCTTCCGGTGCCTGGGCAGCTGGTTCAACCTGGGTGTCCTGGACAGCACCTTCATGGCCAACAGCAAGCTACTGTCCCTGCTCTTCGAGGTGCTGGTGAGTGTTTCCCAGGAGGCAGGGGCTTCTGGGGTGGGGGCACTGGGGAATCCCTGCAGGACTGAGGTGTGGGGCAGGGGGTTCATCCCTCCTGTGTCATGCAGGGACTCTTGGTTCCCTCTGGGCCAGATCAGCTCCACACAGCAGGCAGTCCCTCTTCTGGGAAGGGCAGGCAGGGAAGTGCTGCTGCCCACGAGGTGCCAGGTGAGGTGTGTCCCACCCGGGGGGTGCCAGGTGAGGTTTGTCATCCTCGTGGCTGGGCATCGGAAGCCTCTGTTGGGACACAGAGGGGTCGAGGTTATTTTGGTTTGTTCCCAGATTATCAGTAAAGCAGTATTCCTTTTCTGGCCCTTTATCCTTGGAACATCCCCTCCTGGAGGTGTTGGGGTGTTTGTCCAGCTGAGTGTGGGAGAGCTGGAGGTGTGGAGAGTCCTGTGCCACGGAGCCAGGGCAGGCAGGGAGCGGAGCCAGAGCAAGGAATTCCTGGAGGATGGAGGTTTCTTCTGCAGGGATTGTCCCTCCTCCCTCTCTCCCATAGGATCCCTCATTTCTGTGATTCAGTCAATGACAAATGCAGACACCGGCTCCCAAGGAAAGATATCCATGCAGGATCCTGAATATCCATGTGGGATCCTGCTTCGAGTGGAGCTGTAGCAGGAGCTGCTCCCAGGACAGACTGTGGGGCTCACCAGCCTGTTCAGTGGTTCATGGCACCTCAGTTGGGGTGTTTTTCCTTCCTCCCCTTCTCTCTTCAGTGGCACCAGGAATTGTTTCCCAAATCTGTTGAGACCTCATTCAGTAGGACTTGGAGTCTTTGCTTTGTTTCCTTCCTGTTTGCTCTCACCTGGTTCTCTGTATGTCCTGTCTCCTTCCCTGTAAATCCCCTTGATTCGGTCACCACCCATGGAGTTCACTGACCCCCACAGCCATCCCTGGTCAATACTCCACACATCCTTGTGGAAACCTCATCTCCGTCCCCTGCAAGGACTCCCCAGCTCCCACCTGTCCTCCCAATGGGAGTGATGACTCTCTGTCCAGCCAGGTGAGAGCAGCATGGTGATTTCCTTCCTTCCAAGCTGCCCTGGCTTCCAGCTGGTGTTTTCCCTCCTGTGTTTGCCAGGGAATTTGCCAGGGTCCCTTGAGGAAGGGTCAGTCTGACCTGGAGTGTCCAGGGAAGCGGGTTACAAGGCTGGTGGGGGGTAGTGGGGGCTGTGGCTGTGCAGGATGTCTACAAAGTGTTTCCACAGAATTCTTTGGGTTGGAATGGATATCCAAGATCAAATCGAACCACCGTGGGAACAAGAACAAAAACCTGGTGGTTTTGTTACTGTCTGATTGCATGATATAACTGGGATGGCAGAGGGGCAGCTCCCTTCTCTGCTCTGGTGACCAGTGACAGGACCCAGGGAATGGCTGGAGCTGTGCCAGGGCAGGGTCAGGCTGGAAAGCAGGAAAGGTTCTTCCCCAGAGGGTGCTGGGCACTGCCCAGGCTCCTCGGGCAATGGGCACAGCCCTGAGGCTGCTGGAGCTCCCCTCCCTGGGATGCCCAGGCTGGGATTGTTGGGGGGTCTGTGCAGGCCCAGGAGCTGGATCTGTGATCCCTGCGGGGCCCTCCCAGCTCCGGAGATTCTCTGAGTCTTTGATAATTCCTGGGCTTTTGTGCCTTGCAGCAACAGGACAAGACCTCATCCAACCTGCACGAGGCTGCGTCAGACTGCGTGTGCTCGGCCCTCTACGCCATCGAGAACGTGGAGACCAACCTGCCCCTGGCCCTGCAGCTCTTCCAGGGCGTGCTCACCCTCGAGAGTGCCTATCACATGGCTGTGGCACGGGAGGACCTGGACAAGTGAGGGACAGGGACCTGTGCTGTGGCCGGGAGGGATGGGCAGGACAGCGCCGCCCCAGCTGGTGCCATGTCCCTCCAAACGGAGATACCAGTGCCAGGGGCACCAGCAGTGCTGGGGGCACTGGGGCTGGGCTGTGCCCGTCCCTGTGCTGGGCACTTGTGGGGTCACGCCCAAATCCTGGGGGCAGCTCTAGGCCTCTCAGTGCAGGAGAGACCTGGAGGGGCCAGGGGCTGGGCTGGAACCGTGCCCTCACTGAGCTTTTGGAGAAGTTTGAGATCAGTATTTCAGCAGAATTGAGATCAGTATTTCAGCAGATTTACTTATTGGAGCCCAGTGTTTGCACCCACTTCCCATGCTGAAGTGTCTCCCAGCTGCTGGCAAAGCAGAAGTTGGCATTTCTTGCCCTGGCCAAAGCTCTGGGCACATTTTGGCCCGGCCCTGCCCTGCTTTACCCTGGGCCAAAGCCCGTGAGGCTGATCCAGCCCTTGTCCCTCCGCAGGGTGCTCAACTACTGCCGTGTGTTCACCGAGCTGTGCGAGACCTTCCTGGACAAGATCGTGTGCACGCCGGGCCAGGGCCTGGGCGACCTGCGCACGCTGGAACTGCTGCTCATCTGCGCGGGTCACCCGCAGTACGAGGTGAGCAGCCAGGACGGGAGGAGCCTTCCCTGCTGCTGCCCAGCCCGGGAGCCGCTGCCTCTGGAGCCCTGCGCTCGTGTCCTGGAAGTCTGGGATTGCCAGCACAGCTCTGAAACCCCTGTCAGTGCTTTCCCACACGTTGAAGTCCAGCTCACTGGGGATTTGTGGTTCCTGGGAATTTTGCCCTACGAGTGACTGAAGTGCTGGTTCACATCAAAGCTCCTGCCTTAGGAGCAGAACTTGTTATTGTTTTGGTTTCTTTTAATCCTTTATTTAATTCTTGATCCTTTTATTCTTCCCAAACGTTTAATTAAGTGCCAGTAGCTGGTCCCTGCCTGTGTTCAGTGGATGGAAGCTGCTGCCTGGTTGGTTTGCCATGGGAAGTGCAGGGCAGCTGTGCTCCAGCAGGCCCCATGTGCTCCCTAGGGTCCCAGGGACCCTTTCCCTTCCTTCCCAGGTCTGTTAAGCTCAGTTTTCCTTGGCCACAACCTCATCCTATGCTATCAATGCTGAGGGGAACATGGAGCTCTGCAACTGCTCCTGACTAAATCTGCAGTCACGGTTTTGGTGCAATAACCACACACTAAATAAAAGAACCCACCACAAAGGGGCTGCACCCACTGCCAGCCCCAGCTGCTCCCAGAGCCCCAGGCCCCTCTCTGGGGTGGTTCTGGGCCAGAGCGGCTTTGGCTGCCAAGGGCTGGGGCAGCTCTTCAGTGTCACTGGGGGGTCCCAAACCCTTTATTTACTGACAGGCAGAGAAGTCGGTGGATCTGGGGGAGCTGGTCCCTTTGTCACTGCTGTGTGGCACAGCAGCTCTGACATCTGTGGCGCTGCTGCTGTGCCACCCAGGGCCAGGGTTTCGGCTTCTCCATCGAGACCACTTACACCATGGGGGAAAAACATTGTATGTTCTGCTGTTCTGTAACAAAATGCTGCATTTTTCTTCCCAAACAGGTGGTAGAAATTTCCTTTAACTTCTGGTATAGACTGGGGGAGCACCTGTACAAGACGGATGATGCTGTGATCCACAGCATCTTCAAAGCCTACATCCAGCGCCTGCTGCATGCGCTGGCCCGGCACTGCCAGCTCGACTCCGACCATGTAAGGTCCCTGTGGAACAGCTGGGCAGGGGGATGTGTGTGTCCCTGTGGAGGCACTGGGATGTGTGTGTGTGTCCCCTTGGAGAGATGTGTTGTCCCTGCTTGAGGCAATTTTGTTGGGATAAGTATGGCATGGCTCACTAGCCACAGCTGGTATCTTCTTCCATGCAGTCTGGGATGGTTTATTGTCTCCTCTCCTTCTCATTCCCTTGCTTCCCATCCCTCCCTTCCCTTGGAGACGGAGGAATGGAGGTGGAGCACAGTGTGTGCTCAGGCTGGTCATGTTTTCCTTGGGCACGATTCTCCAGTCCCTCCAGCAGCCTGGTCTGTGACAGGAGGGCAGGATCTGGATCTCCTTAAAACAGAATCACTGGTGTTGCCCTGGCTGTGGCTGAGTGGGAATCCGAGCTGCCCTGAGCTGCCCTTGTGCTCTCCCTCCTCTCCCTCAGGAGGGTGTTCCAGAGGAGACCGACGACTTCGGGGAGTTCCGGATGCGTGTCTCGGACCTGGTCAAAGACCTGATCTTCCTGGTGGGCTCAGTGGAGTGCTTTGCTCAGGTGGGTTTGTGGGAGTGCAGCGAGGTGCAGGCAAATGCCAGGGGAGGTCACCAAGCCCTGGTGGCCTTTGGGACTGGAGGAGGTCACACACATCTCGTGCATGAGGAAGTGTGTGGTGGGAGCTGCTCTGGGAGGGCAGGAGGTGTGGGAGCAGCGGGTAGTTTCTCACATTTTGGGGAAAGCAACTGTGATCCCACAATGTCAGGGTGGCCTGTGGAATGTGGGGTTTGTGGGCCCACAGCTGGGGTGGGAGTTTGGGGATGGGAGAGGTCAGGAGCAGGGGGTTGGTGATGGGAGTTGGTGGCCCCTCAGTGACCATCCCCTCCTGCAGCTCTACGCGACGCTCAAGGATGGGAACCCGCCCTGGGAGGTGACAGAAGCTGTGCTCTTCATCATGGCCTCCATCGCCAAGAGCGTCGACCAGTGAGTCCTGCCTGTGGCCAGCAGGGCTGGGGGCCAGGGCTGCTTCTGTGTGACACAGACACCACAAATATCCTGAGGACCTTCCCATCCCTGGCAGTGCCCAAGGCCAGGCTGGACACTGGGGCTTGGGACAGTGGGAGGTGTCCCTGCTATGGCAGGGGTGTCACTGGAGGGGCTTTGAGGTCCGTTCACACCCAAACCATTCACTGGAGATCCTTCCATATCCAGGTGGAGTTTTCCTAAGTATCCTTAGGGAAGGTTAAGTCACTGAAAGTGTTTCCTCCTGTGTTAGTGGCAGTGGAAGCATGGACAGGTGATACCCAGGGTGCTGAACCCACAGCAAATTCTGTGCACTGCCAGCAGTAGGACAACCCAGCTGACCTTCCCTGCGCTTGTCCCTCCCACCCCTGGGACACTGGGATCCCCATCCCTCTCTGCCCTGGGGGACTTGCCGTCACTCCTTTTCCCAAGGAGGCTGGTAGCACCATCCCTCCCTTCCTTGTGAGGCTGGGAATCCTATCCCCCTGCTCTCCAGGCACCTCGAGGAGTCACCTCAGTCCCTTCACATCAGCAGCTGGTGTTGTTGAGGCTGCTCCTGCTCGCTTTTCCAATGTCTTGTTCCCGGGGGCGCTGGCTGGAAGCCCTGGGAGCTCCAGCCCAGGATCGCCCCATCACACCCTCCTGCAGCGGAGCAGGCACTTCCCAGATAATGAACCCCCTGGTTCTCGTGTCCCCCAGCAGTGCTGGGGCTCTCCCTGGAGGTGTTTGGTGTTCCTGTCTGTTCCCTGCTGGGGCACTGGTGTCCGTGGGGCTGAGCCCCATCCTCGCAGGGTTTGTCCCGGTGTGCTCCAAGTCACGTTGCACGTTCAGAGCGTCCTGCCTGGCGGTGGGTCCGGCAGCCCCTCCCAGCCCGCTCGGGGCGCTGAGCCGAGGCTGTCCCGCAGGGAGAACAACCCGACGCTGGTGGAGGTGCTGGAGGGCGTGGTGCGGCTGCCCGAGTCGGTGCACACGGCCGTGCGCTACACCAGCATCGAGCTGGTGGGCGAGATGAGCGAGGTGGTGGACAGGAACCCGCAATTCCTGGGTGAGTCTCGCTCCCCCGCGGCCCGGCCACGCCCGCCGCCCTCTGACCCAGCCCTGTCTCTGCAGATCCCGTGCTGGGCTACCTGATGAAGGGGCTCTGTGACCGGCGCCTGGCGTCGGCCGCAGCCAAGGCCATCCACAACATCTGCTCCGTGTGCCGGGACCACATGGCCCAGCACTTCTCGGGGCTGCTGGAGATCGCCCGCGCCCTCGACTCCTTCGCGCTGTCGCCCGAGGCTGCTGTGGGGCTGCTCAAGGGTGAGTCTCTGTGGGATATGGGTATTATCTATGGGATCTGCCAGGGTATCCAGAGGAATTGCTCCCCAGGGTGCTGAGCCCCATCCTCATGGTGTTTGTCCTGGTGGACCCCAAGTCCCATTCCACATGCAGCGCATCCTCAGGAGTTCCCTTGGGGCTGGAGGCAGAAATAAATCCTAGATTGGTGACTGTCCCCACCCCTGAGACAGAGCTCAGGGAGTGTCCTGGGCTGGATATGTGGGAAGAACATGTGGGAAATGCTGAGAGCCAGGCTGGCAGGTGGTCTCTGCTCCATCCAAACTCTGGGAGTCACCTGCTGGACACCGAGGGTGGAGATGTGGAAGTATTGGTCATTTTAGAGAGTTTGGGCTCAAGAATGGAGATTTTTAACTCAGTTTTGGTGTCTTACTGGACTGTTAGGCACCATGGGCCTCCTCAACCACAGCTGGTTTTGGAGATGTGCCTTAAAGATCCAATGAATTTCAATGCTGCTGGAGCTTTTACCCCCAAAGCCAGGGAGCCTTCCCTGAAATTGTGTACTGCCATGGCAGACAAAACTGCCCTTGTTCCACTGCATGCCGAGCTGCTCCTCTCCCTTAGAATAAGCCAGGGATTCCCCAGCCAGGGAGGTTTTCCCCATGGTGGTTGGCACCACAGCCAGATCCTGGCTGTGCCGGAGTTGGGAGTGAGCTGCTGACCATGGGAGTGGGAGCAGCTCAACACTCCTCATGTTCCATGGCTAGGAGCCCCGAAGCACCTTCCCTGGAGCATCCTGGGACCTCACAGTGCTGCTGGACTGGGACAGGGGCACTGGGGACACACAGCAGGCCCAGATATGCTTGTGGCATGCGTTGGCCTGTCCCTGTCCCTCACACCAGCATCACTCCCTGCTGGGACTGGAGCTTTCGGTGTCTGGTTCAGCTGCAGGGAACTCTCCCAGGCCCCGCCCCTGTCCCGCAGCCTTTCCAGCTGGGAATGTCATTGCCCGCCCCCCCTGCCGTGCTGCATCCCTGCTCCTGAGCCGTGTGTGTCCCTGCAGGGACGGCGCTGGTGCTGGCCCGGCTGCCCCTGGAGAAGATCTCGGAGTGCCTGAGCGAGCTCTGCGCCGTGCAGGTGCTGGCGCTCAAGAAGGTGCGTCTGGATGGGGGGACAGCAGCTGGGAGGGGACAGTGGGGACACTGGCCAGGCCCCAGCCCTGCTGCAGCAGCTGTGTCCTCAGAGCCAGAGGCATATCCTAGGGTAATGGAATTGCTTGGGTTGGAGACGCCCCTGGAGTCCAGCTGTTTCCCCAGCACTGCCAAGGCCACCACTGCCCATGTCCCCAAGTGCCACATCCACACAGCTTTAAATCCCTTCAGGGATGGGGACTCTACCCCTGCCCTGGGCAGCTGTGCCAGTGCCAGGAATAACTTCCCCAGTATCCAACCTGACCCTCCCTGGCTCATCTTGAGGCTGTTCCCTCTCATCCTGTCACTTGTCCCATGGGGGCAGGGCCCAGCACGCACCCAGGACGTGTCCAGGACTGAGCCCTTCCCCAAGTCCCACCTGAGGAGGTGCAGAGGTGCTGTTAGTGGGGTCAGTGTCCAGGCAGTGTCTTCCCAGGGCTACCTGTGCTCCTGAAATCCTATCCTTTTCCCTCGTTTTCCAGCTGCTCTCCCAGGAGCCAAGCAATGGCCTCTCCTCAGACCCTACAGTGCCCCTGGATCGACTCGCTGTCATTTTCAGGTGAGGAAGGAGCTGGGGCACTGCTCCTTCCCCAGAGCCTGACTCTGCACTGCCTCCTTCTCCCCAGCCTTTGGGGAATGGGCTGGGAGTCTCTGCTTCCCCATGTTCCAGCTCCTGAGGTGCCCCCAAGCCGGTTCCTGGTCCACAGTTCCTTCCCACAGCTCCAACCCTTTTCCTTGGCTTTTATCCCAAATTCCCCTTAACCCTTGGCTGTTCCTACAGACACACCAACCCCATTGTGGAGAACGGCCAGGTCCACCCGTGCCAAAAAGTGATTCAGGAGGTGCGTGGGAGAGGGCTGGGATTTTGGGAGAGGGTTCTGGTGGGAGTTTCCAGGTATGGGGGTACCTGCGGTGTTGTACAGAGTCCCGGTCCTTGGCTGCCAGCAGATCCATGTGTCTGCCCGGGGCTGCAGGGGAGGGGAGCTGTGGGCACCCTCCTGTCCCTTGTGGAAGCAGGGATTGGGGTGTGGAGGGGGAAATTTGAGGCTTCAGGCCTCTGGAAGAGGCCTCGGCTCTGGGAATGTCCCAGGTGTTTGGTTTCCCTGCCCGTGTCCCGTTTGCCATGCTGCGCTGGAGCGGATAAGCTGCCCCAGGCTCCTGCAGAAAGCTTTTCTCCCCTATCTGCCATCCCTCACTGGGATCTGGGTGTTGTGGGGACGGGAGGGGGCGGGCGGTGTCCCGGGTCAGGTGTGACCCCTGCCACCTGCCCTGCCCAGATCTGGCCGGTGCTGTCGGAGACCCTGAACAAGCACAGTGCCGACAACCGGATCGTGGAGCGCTGCTGCCGCTGCCTGCGCTTCGCCGTGCGCTGCGTGGGCAAGGGCTCGGCCGCGCTGCTGCAGCCCCTCGTCACCCAGGTGCGGCCGGGCTCCGGGCTCGGGGGGACCCGGGGGACGCAGCCGGCTCGGGGGGCTCGCTCAGGGCACTGTGCCTGCCGCCAGCAGCGGGGAAGTGCTGCAGTGGATCCCGGCAGTCTTGGGGATTCCAGCATAAGCCCTTGCGGAGGAGAGAGGCTTTGGAAGAGGTGGGGGATGCTGGGTTGGGTATCCCCGTGTGAGTGTGTGTGTGTGTGTGAGAGAGATCCGGGAGGTGTGTGAAACCCTGCATGGTGCAGCTCCCTGGGGAGGTAACCCAGCCTGAGGGAAGGGTCTGTGAATCCCAGGGCTGGGTGTTCCCTGCTCCGCTTGGCTCCCGCCAGGCTCCAAAGGGAAGCTTCCATGGAGAAGCGCTGCTGGCTCAGGGAGCCTCAGCACAGAGATGCTCCCAGGACCCGAGCGAGTTTGCTGGGATGTCCCTGCCCACAGGGGACAGGCTGGGCCCTGAGGGGTGTGGGGTCAGGGCAGGTCTGGTGGTGCCTGTGCAGCGTTCCTGTCTCCCCAGATGGTGAATGTGTACCGGGAACACCAGCACTCCTGTTTCCTCTACCTGGGCAGCATCCTGGTGGATGAGTACGGCATGGAGGAGGGCTGCCGGCAGGGCCTGCTCGACATGCTGCAGGTGGGACCCGCCTACCCTCATCACAGCATCATCAGCATGGAAAATCTCTCAGACCACATCGAGTCCAACCATCCCCCAGCGCTGCCGAGGCCACCACTGACCCCGTCCCCAAGTGCCACATCCACACAGCTTTTCAATCCCTCGGGAGTGGGGACTCCACCCCTGTCCTGGGCAGCTGTGCCAGGGCTGGACAGCCCTTTCCAGGAGCAATTTTCCCTAATATCTAGTCTATATAGAATCTCAAACTGGTTTGGGTGAGAAGGGACCTTGAAGCCTGTCCATGGGCAGGGACACCTTCCACTATCCCAGGTTGCCACCAGCCCCCTGTCTTTGGACACTTCCAGGGATGGGGCAGCTCTAGCCTGTCCCATGCGGGGTGGGCCAGCTTGAGGAGTGATCCCAGGTAATTGCTGATGGATCTCTGCTCTCCCCAGGCTCTCTGCATCCCCACCTTCCAGCTCCTCGAGCAACCCAATGGCCTCCAGAACCACCCGGACACCGTGGATGACCTCTTCCGCCTGGCAGCCAGGTGCCACCTCCTCCCACAGGACCCCCGGCCCCTCTCCCCTCATAGAGGGTCCCATGGGAGCAGCAGAGAGGGGAGAGGCAGGGCCTGCCCTGACGCCCGTCTGTGTCCCCGGGCAGGTTTATCCAGCGCAGCCCCATCACCCTCCTGCGCAGCCAGGTGATGATCCCAATCCTGCAGTGGGCCATCGCTGCCACCACCCTGGACCACCGGGACGCCAACTGCAGTGTCATGAAATTCCTGCGGGATCTGATCCACACTGGGGTGGCCAATGATGTGAGTGACGCATGGGGATGTTCCTTGGGAGGCTCTTCCTCCGTGGGGATGGAATCCTGGAATGGGTGGGTGGGAAGGGACCTCAGAGCCCCTCCGGTTCTACCCCCTGCCATGGCAGGGACACCTCCCACTGTCCCAGGCTGCTCCAAACCCTGTCAGCCCCATCATCCTCTTCTGCCCTGTCCTGTTGTCCCCACAAGCCACCCTGGTTTCTCCACCACTGCTGGCAGAGAAGCTCTGGCAGTTGCCTGCAGAGTGAGGAGCTTATCCCTGTCCCCAGGACCAGTGTGTCCCTGTCCCCAGGTCCTGCCCACTCCCTTCTCTTTCCTCACGCAGCACGAGGAGGACTTTGAGGTGCGGAAGGAGCTCATCAACCAGGTGATGACCCAGCTGGGGCAGCAGCTCGTGAACCAGCTCCTGCAGACGTGCTGCTTCTGCCTCCCGCCCTACACCCTGCCCGACGTCGCTGAGGTGCTCTGGGAGATCATGCAGATCGACCGCCCGGTGAGGGGAGGGACAGCATGGGCCCCCAGGGGGCTGGGACCCAGGGGCTCTGCTGAGGCAGGGCCCGGGAGCCAAGCTGGGCTCCACATTCTGAGTTCTCCCTCTCCCTGGCACAGACGTTCTGCCGCTGGCTGGAGAGCTCGCTGAAGGGGTTGCCAAAGGAAACCACGGGTGGAGCCATCCAGGTGACACACAAACAGCTCACCGACTTCCACAAGCAGGTCACCAGGTGAGTGGCACCGGGGTGTGCAGCTGGCACCAGCTCCTTCCTTCAGGTTGGCCTCCAGCAGCCCCAGCCCAGCCCTGCCTGTGCTGCCCATCCTGCCGGGATGTGCCATCTGCCTGCATGGGCACACAGAACCCTGGGGGCCACACGGCACCTTTGCCGTCACCCAACGGGTTTTTCTGCCCGGCCCGATCCCTGCGGAACTACCGGCCCTTCCAAGCCACCTCCTCATCCCTGTGAGTCACTGGTTCCAGCTGCCAGGCCCTGCCCGGGCCTGTCCCTTCCCAGGGCCACCAGCTGCTTTGGGAACGTCAGCTCCCTCTGCTTGGCTCTATCTCGTCCAAATCCCAGAGGCCAAATGCCAGGGGGCAGCTGGTTCCTTCCACCAGGCCACCACCGTGGTGGCACACGGATCTCCTCCAGGGACAGTCCCGGGGGCTGCCGACCCCGTTCTGCCCTGATGATTGTCCCTTCATCTCTCCCGACACCTTGGAGCCGAGCTGCCACGCTCCCAGCTCCCACCATTTGGCAGGACACCTTCCCTGGGTCCCAAACGTCCCCTTGGGGTCACCCCTTGCCTTGCAGTGCTGAGGAATGTAAACAAGTCTGCTGGGCTCTGAGGGACTTCACCCGCCTGTTCCGATAGCTCCGGCTCCACGTGGCACCTGTCTCCCAGGTAAGGCCTGGATCTGGGGTCCCCCGCCCTACAGGACCTCGGGGACAAAGGGCTGAAGCTCCCTCCTCTTCCCAGGAATGTCTTTAAGGAGAAGACAGGAAACAGCAACCCAAGAATGTGTCCCACAATCAGCCGAGGGCTCTCGCCCGCTCCAGCGCGTCCCGGAGTCCGGAGCCACGGGAGGAGGCTCGGGGGGCCCGGCGGCCTCGCAGCAGCCCAAGGGCAGCACCTCCCACCCAACTGCAACCCACCAGGCACCGGAGTCTCATGGGCCCACTCGCATTCGCCCGGCAGCAACAGAAGTAGAAAAACTTTCTGTGAAATGGAGACAAAAAAGAAGGAAAAGAAACAAACAAAAAACAAACAATAAAAATTGTTATGGAAGATGGGGGGTCAGTCTGGGGGTCCTGGGGCGCGCCGCCCCCCTGAGCCCACCGTGGCCTGCCTGGTGCCGACTCCCAGAGACGACACAGGTGGGACGGACTCTGCAAATAGAGATTTATATTTTATTTTGTTCTGCTTTTATTTGTTTGTTTTCTTGTTTGATTGTTTTCTTTTTTTTTTTTTCTCTTTTTCGGGGTTTTCTTTGGTTTGATTTTGGGGTAGGAGGCGGTGGCTCGAGTGCAGGCAGGGCGGGCAGGCGCATGCGGTTCCCTCTGGGGGTGTGTAGCCATCTCGAGAACAATAAAAAAACAACAAAAAACTGAAAAAATAAATTAAAACCTCCTGAGGTCCCTCTGGTTCTTCTCTCAGGGCTGGGGCTGCTTTGTGTCCCCCCAGCGCTGGGTACCCCCCATCCCTGGGGGCTCCAGGTCCAAGGTGGCCCCAGTCCCTGTTTTTTTGCTTTTCCTCCCAAAATTCCAGGGGGGATGATCCTTGGGCAGTGCAGGGAGGGGTGTGCGGAGCTGCCCCCGGGTGCGGGGTCCCCTTCCCCTGCAGAGCTGCTGGTCTCTGTCAGCTCTGGGGGGATGGGGACAGGGCTAGAGACAGGGCCGAGGGTGCTGGGTGGCCCCGGCTCCGCCAGCCGCGGTGGGCACGGAGAGACTCACCCGGCTGGCAGTGGCACCGTGGCTGTCCCCGCGGCCCTGTCAGTGGGGCAGGGGCCCGGGGGGCAGCGCCCAGGGCCCTGCGGAGGGGCCGGGCAGGGGCTCCGCCGGCGGCAGCCGCTGCTGGCTCTGCCAGAGCTGGTGCAGCTCCTTGAACTGCTCCACCATCCTGTCCTTGAGGTCGGGGTGCGAGATCTGCAGCGGGATGCTGTCAGCCGACCAGGAGAGCTCCCCGGAGAACATCTCCAGCAGCAGCCGCGCCGCCACCGGCACCACCTGCGGGAGCCGCGGGGCGTCACCGGGGCACGGACCCCGCCCGGGGCCCCGCCACAGCCGCGGCTCGCGGCCCTCACCTGCACCGTGATCAGCTTCTTCTCCTTGGGCTTCTGGTCCGGCCACTCCTCGCCGAAGCAGAGGAAGATCTCAAAGGGCGGCGGGGTGGGGGTCTGCCCCTTCTGGAACTGGATCAGGCCTGCGGGGCCCGATGCCGGCTGAGGGACAGGACGGGGCCTCGCGCCTGCCTGGGCCACCACCACCCCACGGAGGGCAACCCCGAGAGCAAGCTGGTGTCCCCAGCTCCCTCCCCACTGTTCCATCAGGTTCCCGGGTGCCACCTGGTGTCTCCCCATCTTACCTGGTGTCCCCATTGCACCTTTGTCCCCCTCATGTCACCAGGTGCCCATGTGCCTGGTGTGCCCCCACCCTGGCTGACCTCTCCATCCCAACCCACTACCCTCAAGGGACACAGGGCCACCCCTCTTCCCCTCTGACCATTGAGGAAGCCCTCGAGGCTGAAGAGCTTGGTCCTTCTCTCCCTCTGGATGGGGTTGGGGCCGGGCCGGGGAGCGGCACAGGGCCCTGTCCAGAAGACCTTGCACTGGCAGAGCCGGAGGGCAAAGAGGTCCTGGCCCTGGAGCTCCAGGATGAGCCCTCGGTCCAGCACGTCCAGCAGCTGGTGGGTGTAGAAGCGCTGCTTCTCGTTGGGAATGGTGTCGGGAGCAGGGAAGGGCACCTGCTCCAGCGTCAGGGGCCCGAAGAGCTCCTCCTGCTCCTGCGTGGGCTCCAGGCTGCTGTGGAACAGCCGGCAGCCGTGGGGGTTGCTGACGGTCAGGGCGCTCACCTGGCGGCCCCGGTACTGGAACTTCAGCTCCAGGTCAGTCACTGCCAGGGGGGCACGGGGTCAGCAGGGCCAGGGAGCACCCAGGGCCGCTCCAGCTGGCCACCCTCATCCATCCCACAGCCACTCCGTGCCCACGGCCACCCCAATCCGGCCACCCTGTGGCCACCCTTCACCCAGCGGCCCAGTGGCTGCTCCCATCCATCCCGTGGCTGCCCCACACCCATCATCACTTCTGTCCCACCACCCCGAGGCCACCCCAAACCTCCCAGCCACCACCTGGCCTCGCCGCACCCATGCGCACCCACCCAGCGTCCCGTGCCCCCTGCCCTGCTCACGTGGCAGCATGTGCGGGCTGACCAGCAGGTCGGGGATCAGGTGCTCTGTCGGTGCCACCGGGCAGGCAGATGAGGGCCCCGGGGGGCCCAGGGGGGGCCCAATCTCGGCAAGGGCCCCGGGGAGCAGCTCAGGGGCCCCGTGGGTGCCCCCTGCCTCCCCCTGGAGCAGTGCTGGGGGGGGAGGCCCAAAGGGCCCCCCCGGGGGGCAGTGGTTGGCAAAGGGGGGAGCCTTCTCCTTAGGCCAGGGGTAGGGGGGCAGCAGATCTCCCTTTTGCTGCGTGTCTGGAGCAGAGGGGGGTCGGAGGGGGGGTCAGAGGGGGTGTCAGAGGGTGCACCCCAGCCCCCCTGACACCCCGACCTGCCCTGAGCCCCCCACTCACCATCAATGCTCAGGGATGTCATCTTGTGGAGCTGCAGGGTAGAGTGGGCATTACAGGGACACCCCTGGCCCTCTGAGGTGCCCCTGGTTTGGGGGTCCCCCCAGCCCGAGTCCCCCCAGATACCTGGCTGATGTCTTCCTCCCCACAGCAGCCATAGTTATCCTCGTCCCCCCCATCTGCAAGGAGAGAGCAGCTGGGAAATGGAGAGGGAACTGGGGGTTGCTGGGGGGCATATTGAGGGGTTCTGGGGACTCACGGGGCACTGAGGCTTCACCGGGGGGGTCCCTTGTTGGGGGCTGGGTCTCTGGGGGTGCTGGGTCCTTGTGGGGTGCAGGGGGCTGCTGGCGGGCTGGGTCCTCATGGGGGTGCTGGGGTTTGTGGGTGTGGGGGACTTGTGGGATGTCAGGTCTTTGTGGGGTGCTGGGACTTCGGGGGCTGCTCAGACGGCTCCCCAGAGCCCCTCGTACCTGCAGCCCCGGGGGTCTCCTCGCAGAGCTCGTACACGCGGAAGGGCTGGGCCGGGGAGCCACGGGGCCCGTCCAGCAGCAATCGGAACTCGCGGCTCTTGTTGAGGGCGCAGCGCAGCGTGGCCTTCCAGCGCGGGGGGTCCGGCGGGTCCCCGTCCCGGAACCGGCCCGTCTCCTGCGCCCACGCCTGTGGGGCGGTCAGCGTCCCCGCCTGCGTGTCCTGCCATCCCATCCTCCCCACCTGCCTGGTCCCCCTTGCCACCCCACATCCCATGTTCCCCCATCATCTTTGTCACCCCTCCTGTGTCCCTCATCACCCATCACCCTGTCACCCCTGTCTCTTGTCCCCCATATCCCCACTGTCCCCCATCCCATGTCCCCACTGTCACCCCATCGCCCTATCATCCCCATTCCGTTTCTCCTGTATTCCTACTGTCCCCACACCGTGTCCCCCTTGTCACCCCTGACACATCCCACGTCCCCGCTGTCACCCCCGCCCCGTGTCCCCAGTGTCACCTTGAAGATGGTGTCGTGGTCCTGGGGCCCCGGGGGGTTCCTGGTGGCGTGTCCCCAGGGGATGACGAAGCGGCGGTGCTCGGCGTCGAGCCAGTGCAGCCCCGGGAAGCGCCGGCTGCTCACCTGGGCCACCAGCCAGGGCTTGAGGCGCACCCGGCGCGGGGGCTCCATGGCCTGGGGACACTGGCAGGCACAGCGTCACCCCGCGGGCCGCCCCCGCTCCCGAAAGCGGAACCGGGGCCCGCACGGCCCCTCTGGGGCAGTCCCGGTTCTGCTTTCGGGGCCGGGAGGGTGCGTGAGGCCCCCTGAGCTCTGTCCCCCCGTGGGTGTCCGGGGGCGTCACCCACGCCCCGAAAGCAGAAGCTGCGGTGGCTTCAGGGAAAGAAAAGAGGAGCTGAGAAGGGGAGGGACAGGAGGGACAGGAGGGGAGAGTGGGACACAGGGAATGTGCGACGTGAGGGGGGCGGGGGGACACGAGGGACAAGGGGAGGACACGGGATGGGAGACACGGGGACACGGAGTGGATAAAGGGAGTACACAGGGGACAGGGAACACGAGGGATGGGGGACACATGTAGCGACACGGGGGGACACTGAGGACACGAGGACGTGGAGGGACATGGGAAACGTACGGGAGACAGGGGACATGGAGATGGGAGGAGGGACACAGGGGTGACATGAGGAGACGGGGGACGTGGGATGGGGAGGACACGATCATGGGATGGGGGGGACACAGAGACAGGGGGTGGCACAGGCGGGATGGGGGGACACGCGAAGTCCCGACTGCGGTCCTTGCGCAGTCACAGAAGCCCCGCGAGGGGAGACCCCGCTCGCTCCCCTCGAGCCGGGGGTCCCCGCCTGTCCCCTCATCGCGGGGCAGCGCCCACGCGTGTTCCACGTACGGGTCCGGCCGCGGTCACCGCGCCTGGGCACGGCGTGTCCGGGGCTGCCGTCCCCCCTTACGGACGGAGCACTGTCCCCGCGTGTCCCCGCGGCTTTTCCCGGCCATCGCAGCATCGCCCCGCCACAGCGCCCACTGCCGCGGCCCCCTCCCCACGGGCACCCTCCCCACGGGGTCCCACCCCACGGGGACTACCCCGCGGACTCCCCGCGCCCATCGGGAGCGGCCCCGGGTCTCACCTGCGCTCGGGGCCGGTCCCGGGCCGCCGCCCGGAGCTTCCGCACGCGGGGCCGGGCGTGGGCGTGGGGCGAGACCGGCCGGGACCGCCCCGGGACGTGGGGCGTGGACCGGGGCTCCCCGTGTCCCCACAGGACCCCCCCGTCCCGTGTCACCCTTCTCGGGTCCCTCCGGGCTCCCCCCACGTGTGGCCCCCGTTGTCACCCCCACGTCCCACCTCCTTGTCCCCCGTGTCCTCCCCGTGTCCCCACCCTCGTGTCTCCTCTCGGGTCCTGCCCCATCCCCATCTCCCCGGCTGTCAGCGTGCACTGCTGGCAGACCCCTAATTAACATTCGCTTTGCATACGTTTGCATACACAGTGCCTATTTCTCTCTCCACGTGACGCGCGGGGATCTCCGCGGTGGGCGGGAACACCCAGGCGCCTTCGCGGGCTTTGATTGGCCGCACCCTCAGTCATTCATCAGTGGGCGGGCCCGTGCGCCCGAGTCCCTGAATCAGCTGTCTGTCAATGAGGGGGCGTGGCTTTGATAGGCGCGGCCAGGGGCGGGAACAGAGCGGGGAATGGGCGGGGCCGTTCGTGGGGCGGGGCCGGTCCCGGGGGGCTGGTCCCGGTCCCGGGGGCGGTGCTGGTTCCGGGGGGCGGTGCCAGTCCCGGGGGGCGGGACCAGTCCCGGGGGCCGGTCCCGGTCCCGGGGGCCGGTCCCGGTCCCGGGGCGGGGCTGCTCGCATGGCGCCGGGCGCGCCCCGCCGCACGCCGGGTTCCCCCGGTGCCCCCCGCGCCCCCCCGGTGCCGCCGGTGCCCCCGCCCCGCCCCGGGAGGAAGAACCGAAGGAGGTACCGGGACTCCCCCTGCCCTGGGACCCGCCGGGGGACGGGACCTGGAGCACTACCCCGCGGGGCGGCGATGCGGATGTGTTCCCGGCGTTGCCGCTGTCGGGATGGCCCCGGGGGGACGGAGGGGTCTCGGGGGCCCCGACGGGCTTGGGCCGGTCTCGCCCCGTTTAGCTTGCAGATATTGGGAGTTTAATGTTATTTTTCTCCCCGATCCCGGTGCGACCGCTGGGAACGGGAGCGGGGATTTCTCGCGGGGAGCGCAGATCCCGGGGAGAGAGGAGCAGACCCCACTGGATCCAGGGTGCGGGAGCAGAGCCCCGTGGATTCCCGGGGTAAGAGGAGAGCAGATCCCGGTGGATTCCCGGGGAAGGAGGCTCAGGTCCCCGTGAGCAGGGTTAGGAGCAGAGCCCGTGTGTCCCGGGGCAGAGGAGCCGGGGGATTCCCGACTGGATCACCGACTGCTCTGCAGCTTATGCCACCGCAGTGCCTGTTCTCGCTCTATCCCTGCTCTTCCCGGGATCCCAGGTGACCACAAGGGACAGCTGCAGCCTGTGTGAGTCTGGCCGCAGGCCAGGGCCTGATCCCAGATGGGGAGAGGCAGCAAAGCCACCAGTTATGGGGTGCTAAAGGGATATTTCCCCCAGGATCCACCCTGGTGTCTGCTCAGGCCTCACTGGGGGTTTCTGCAGAGCGGGATCCTGGGGGTGTGAGTGGCAGCATCGAGCATCTCGGCTGGGACTCTGGGAAAAGGGGACAAAATGGGGGGGAAGCTCCGGGTTTGGGTCATCCTGCAGTTGCTCCTTCCACCCCAAACCGGTGCTGCTGCCATCACATTCCCAGGCACGCTGCTTCTCTGCTGGGTTGGGGTTTCCTCCCAGCCTGGCACAATTCACCCTCTGCACATTGTATTTTTGTGGAAAGAGAAACCGGAATAAATCTCCGGATCACCTCGTGGCAGTGACCATGAGAGGGAGCCTCGGAACTGCCCACGCCGGAGCTGCTCTGGGTGGTGTTGGATGGGATTCCCTGGAGCTGAGCTGCTGCTTCCCCGGCCAGCCGCTGCTCTGGGTGCCATCCCCATGAACTGGGTTTTGGGGCTACTTCAGGTGGGTTTGGGCCATACAGGGAGAGCCTGTGGGAACACAGCTCCAGCACTCTCTCCTCCCTGATCTGGTGGCTGTGGAGCTGGGATGTGCTGCCAAGGAGCTGCCTGGGATGCTGGATCTGTTCCACGATGGAGGTCCATCCCCTCAGCGGGTCAGCTCTCCAGCTCTGACACTCCCTGTTCTCCACGGCAGCTCTGAGTGGACGATCCAGCGGAAGCTGCGAGAATTCTTTGCCATCCCGCGGTGCCTGGTCAGCGTGTTCAGCCTGTTCCTGGTGGAGCTGATCCGCTTCCTTGGCGAGGCCGTGGTCCAGGTGAGCCGCCCTGCAGAGCCACGGCCGGAGCAGCTGCTGAGGACGGCAAAGTCCCTCAGTACTGGGAGGAGGAACCTCCATTTCCCACTGTTGCACGTTTCCTCTCCCGTGTCTCAGCCCATGTTTGGGCTCCTGCTGGCAAGTATCCCTCAAACACAGGATTTCATCCCAAATCCAGGCACTGGTGGTCGGTGTCCTGACAGCCATCGGCGACCATGTCCTGAAGCCCTTCCTGGCGGCGGCGTTTCACAGCCTGCTGCAGCCGCTCCTGCTCTTCCTGCTGAAGGTGCTGGGTGGTGTCCGGGACCTGATGGATCCTGTGCTGGATGTGGTGGCCCGGGTGTGCTCCCAGCTGGCCGTGCTGCTCCGCGCCGTCCGGTTGGTGGAGATCCGTCTGCGCCCGGACCTACGGGCTGGCCCTGGTGACGGTGGCGGATGAGTACAGGCTGTGGCTGGCCAGATAAGATAAGGAAGAAGAATTCCTGGGAACTGCAGAAGAGCAGGACCAGCTGTGGCCCAGGAGGCACTGTTGTCTCCACGTGTATCCAGGCAGGGGGCAGCACATGGGAGGGCAGTTTGGATCTTCTAGTTCTGCAAATATCTCCTTAACTTAATTAAATTCCAACTTTATCCATTGGAGCATTGCTCCAGTGAGGTGTTTTTTCCTCTTCCTGCCTGGGAAACTGGGCTTCTCACTGACCAGAACTTCCCTGTGCAGTCTCTTGCCACCAGATGGGCTCCACGGCTGGGGTGGTGCTCAGGGCCTGAGCCTCAAGCACTGCCAGGAGGGGACGGCTTCTGCCAGCTTCCAGCTCTCTGGGATGGTCTCCAGAGCTGGTGGTATGGGACAGACTGGGATCTGGGGACAATCGAAAAATAGGAATAACCACCTCAGTGTTCCTAACAACTGGTTCTCCTGCACAGTTTGGGTCGCGTATTCCCGTCGGGATGGGGTGGCCAAGGAACCGAACGGAGGCAGCAGAGCTCTGGATGGGTTTTACAAACACTTGGAGGGGTCAGGGTTGGGACTGAGCTGTGTTTTGGGGCTCCCCCCGCCCCCAGCCTCTGCTCTCTCTGCCCTTTCGCCATTCCAACAACGCTGCCTCCTGGGAGCGTCTCCCCTGGCTGGCACAATCCCTGTGTTCCCGATGATTCCATGCACAAAGCCCTTTGCTTTTTATGGGCAGGAGCAGCATGTTTGGAGCTTTCCAGGCTGTAAGATCATCCGCGGGCCCGCGCCGGGGCTGGAGCGCTCCTGCTGGGGGCCAGGCTGGCCGGGCTATTTGGGGGGTGCTGAGTTCACGGAGCCGTGACAGGATGTTCCCTGGGCGCTGCGAGGGGCCGGGAGCTGGGAGCCAGCCCCAAGGAGCTCCCCGGGCTCGGGTGACCAAGGGCAGCGCGGGAAGGGGTGCTGGGAGCTGCTGGGCAGCGGGAGGCGGCCAGGCTCTCTGGGACAGACAGGGCCGCACGTGGGCACAAACAGGAGCCAGGCACCGGGACCGAATCCAGGACGTCCTGCAGCAAAGGCATTGTGCCAGGACAGCCACAGGCAGGGTCTGGACCTGCTCAGGACACCAGGGACACACGATTGTCCCTGGGAACTCCCACCCTTGCTGGGCTGCAGGCCTGGCCTGACCACTGCTCCTGTGACCTTTCCCTGTCGAAACAAACTGGAGGAGGGAAGGGCAGAATTGATGGGGGATTCTCATTGCATTGATTTAGCTGGCAAATCACTTTAATGTGTGAAGTGTTTTTAATCAAATTTGGCTGCTCTGGACTCAGGAATTCCCGGCACAGTTTCTCCTTTTTGGCTCAAGCTCTCCCAATCAAAGCCCCAGTAGATGGAGAGAGCTGGAAAATTCAGTGCCCGGGATGAGGAGAGGCTGATGGTGTCATCTTTGACCTCCATCCGTCATCCTGCAGCGGGAGAGGAGGGCGGAGAAAGCCCCGGAGCTGGGCGCTGCCGCCTGCCCGCAGCCCCGTCCGCCGCGGGATCCCGGCAGCTCCCGGCGCGGCGGAACAGCCGCTGGGAATTCGGGCTGTGGATCCAGCCAGTGGCTCAAAGAAACACACGGGGGTTTGGGTGCAAAGGGGGGAGCGGGAGGTCTGGGCCACCGCCTCAGCGGGAACAAAAAACCCCCTTTTTCCTCAAAACACAGCCGAGGTTCCCGGAGCGTGCCGGGGACAGGCGGTGTCCCGGGGCGGGCGGGACAAGGCTGGGTGACCCGCGGGGACAGCGCCGTGCCGGGACAAGGACATTTCTGGGCTGGCCGCTCCCCGGCATTGCTGCTCCCTGAGATCACGGCTCCGAGCGCCGGTCCCGGGCACACAGGCCGGCCCGAGCGGGGCCACCCGCCCGTCCGGGCTCCGCGGTGCCCGGTGCCCCGGGGCAGCCCGGCCCGGGGCGGAGGAGGGGGCGCGGGCCGGGATCCAGCCGGGAGCGGGGCCAGGAGCCGAGCGCCTCGGTTCTTCCCTAAATAGCCGGCGGCGGGCGGCGGGATTAGCCGGGGCATTCCTCGGCCCACCGCCCTCCCACGGCCGCCTCGCTGCTCAGCTCCCCCAGAGCCACTGCCCGGCCCGAGGGGACACGGTGCCAGCCCGCGGGCAGGGCAGGGGACAGGGCAGGGGACAGGGCAGGGGATAGGGCAGGGGACAGGGACCGGGGACAGGGACCGGGGACAGGGCCTGGGAACAGGGCAGGGGACAGAGCTTGGGGACAGGGCAGGGGACAGAGCAGGGGACAGAGCCTGGGGACAGGGCAGGGGACAGAGCCTGGGGACAGAGCCTGGGGGACAGTTCTTGGGAACAGTGCCTGGGAACAGGGCAGGGGACAGGGACTGAGGACAGGGCAGGGGACAGGGACCGGGGACAGTGCCTGGGGACAGTGCCATGTGGGCCCAGCTCTGGTCTGGGTTCCATGGGATGGGGCCCAGCTCACTGTGGGGCTCTGCTCTGGAGTGTGGGGCTGGAGCTGTGAGGGAATGTCTTGCCTGTGCCCGCAGCGGGTCCCACAGAGGGTCGCACCAGGCACATTGGGACAGATGGATGGGGAATGAGCCGTTGGAAGAAGCTGGGAAGGGCTCAGTGGTTTGGTTTTGACACCACCTTCCTTCCCATGGGCTGAGGGAAACTGAAGCAGAGCATGAGTTAGCCTTTCCCATCGGGATACACCTCCCAGGTGGCCTCCTTGATGGGGGCTCTGCATTCCAGCTTCTCCATCCCTTGTTCTCTGTCTGTTCTGTACAAATTCTCCCACTGCAGGTCCATGTGCTGGACCTGGACTATGCACACCCTCATCCAAACCCTCCCAGATTGCTAGAACATTTCCATATATCCTATTTTCCCCACATTTCAAGCACAGGTTTCCCGTCCTCACAGACACTCCAGGACCTCCAGGAGCTGTTGTCATATCCTTTGTGTTTTGTCTCTTCCCATCTCTTCCTCTGGGGGTTTCTTAGGGAATTCACAGAGGTGAAGCTAGCCTGGAGTCTGTGTCCAGGGCCTGTGGTGGGTGGAGGGGATTGATAATAAACAGACCAGCAAAATTCCCTCTCCTTTGCCCAGATACTGAGGCCATCCTCCCAGGAGCTTTGCTGGCTGGGGTATGTGACAATGGGGCAAACATGGCTGCAGCCAAAAAGCTGGTTAATAAATAACAGTCATTCCTAAATTCTGGGATTTGGAAGTGTCTGAAGGTCCCATTAATAAATATCCAGCTGGGAAGCATGTTAAAATCAGAATTTTTACCCAATTTGGGATCTGTTCTCACAGTTGGGAGTGGGACAAGACCACTGGGGAAGGGAAATGTCTGTCAGTGCTGTCTGAGCAGAGGAGCCCCTAAATGTTCACAGTTTGGGCAAAACCAGTGGGATTGAGGGACTGGGGAGGTCAAGATAGGAATGCAGGAATTGGGAGTGGCTTTTGCCTTATGCTAAATAGAGGGAGAGAAGGGGATCCAGCTGCAACAGATCAATGGCTTTAAAAGACTGAGAAACTGGAAGAACTGAAAAAAAAGAAACAATGGGAATGGTGCGAGGTGTGAAAAAAAAAGGGATTTGTGAGGGACTTGGAGCTCAGAGGTCCTTCAGCTCCTCCGGAAGGGGAGGAAAAGGGATTTCCACAAGCACTTCCGTAAGGAAACGCAATAAATCACTGCCAGAGCAGCAGAGAGCTTTGGGCTCAGCTGACATGAGAAAAGGCAGCTGTGGAGCCAAAAGGTGGGTGGATCAAATGGGATTTTCTTCTCTAGGAACAGTCAGGCCAGGCTGTGGAGGAAGAGGTGGATTGTCCCCTGCCATAGGGAAAGCTGATGGAGAGCACAAAAAGAGCCTCAAACTCCCCTCAGACCTCCTGATTTTGGTGGGCATTGTTGGGCCATGGCCAGGACTCTGTAGCTGCTCCGTGTCCCTGAGATTGGGCACGAGTGTCCACCCCACAGCCTCCAGATGCCCAACTCCAAAATGTGTTTTAAAAAAACCAAAATTACCCTTGAACCATTTTTTTTTAAATTTAAAAAACCCATCTAAATCCCCTTAACTTACATTTTAATAGAAATTTTAACATTTCAACCTTCCTGAGCCACCCTTTGTTCAAAAACCGTCTCAACCCGAGATGTATTTTATTAATAAGATAAAAAATCTCATGCTTCCAGTGTCTCTTCCCCATATCTGGGATCATTTTTCCCTCAATGTCGTGCAATTCCAGCATCAAGGGAGATTTAACAAGGGGAAAAACACAGTGGGAGGTTTTCCAAGGAATTCTGGGCTGCGCTTTTTCAGCCCGTGACTTCACCGTGGGGCCGTGTCCGAGTGTCAGTCCTGGCAGCGCTCCCGGTGAGGCCGAGGGTGGGAATTATCTCACTGACTGTAAATATCTGCCGGGAGCCTCTGCCCGGCTTGGCTCCCTGGGAGCGGGGAGCCACAGCCCTGGGATGCTCCCGCTGCCCTAATTTAGGCATTTCTGCAGGATGGGATGAATCACGGCGCTGGAAGCACTGCTCTCCCCGCGGTGACTCCGCGGAGCTGGGCGGCCTGGCCGCAGGGACCTCGGCTGCTGATGTGTCACGGAGCAGAGGCAGCGCGGGCGAAATAGAGCCTGACGCTGCTGGGAGCCCGTAAACCCGGATTTGGGTCCTGGGAGACATTCCCTGACGATGGGATCACACCTTGTGCAGGGAGCCTCGGTCACCAGAGCGAGGTGTATTTATAGCCGGCCCCCACTTCGGACCCTGGGGCTATTTTGGGATCGATGTGGTCATGGCTTGGGGCATGTCTGGAGTGTGGCTGGGACCTGCGTGGAGAGAGGGGCTGGAGGTCCAGGGAACGGAGCTGGTTAGGGGCTGGAGCCCAGGAGGGGCCAAGGGAGCTGGGAAGGGGCTGAGCCTGGAGCCAAGGAGGCTCAGGGGGGACCTTGTGGCTCTGCACAAGTCCCTGCCAGGAGGGGACAGCCGGGGGGTCGGGCTGGGAACAGGGAACAGGGACAGGAGCAGAGGGAACGCCCTCAGGCTGGGCCAGGGCAGCCTCAGGGGGGATTTTGGGGAAAATCCTCCAGGAAATGCTGTCCAGCCCTGGCACAGTGATGGATCACCATCCCTGGAGGTATTCCAGAGCTGTGTGGTTGTGGCACCTGGGGACAGGTGGTGGCCTTGGCAGTGCTGGGGAAACTCGATGGTCATGGAGGCTTTTCCAGCCAAAATCAACTGGAAGCTGGAAAAAGTTATCCCAGTTTTCAAGATGGCTCAGAGGCACAAGCTGCAAGCTCCAGGCCTGCTGGTGTCCCTTTGGTGCCCTTACAACCTTGGAATGGATTCCCCTGGGAGTTATTGAGAAGGCTGCAGCCACCAGAGAACATCCTGATTGCCAAACCTCCTTGCTTTGTACCACCTTGTACCTTGTCCTCCTGAGCTAATCCAGAGACGCCAGAAAAAATAATTTTGGATCTCAGTAAAGCTTTTCCAGAATCTCAGAATCACTGAGCTTGGAAAAGCCCTCCCACCCCATCCAGTACAAGCTGTGCCCCATGACCACCTTATCCCCAGCCCAGAGCCCTGAGTGGCACATTCAGCCCTTCCTTGGACACCTCCAGGGTTGGGCACTCCAAACCCCCCCGGGCAGCCCCTGCCAAGGCCTGGCCCCCTTTCCATGGGGAAATTCCTGCTGCTGTCCCCCCTGAGGCTGCCCTGGCCCAGCCTGAGGCCGTTCCCTCTGCTCCTGTCCCTGTTCCCTGTTCCCAGCCCGACCCCCCAGCTGTCCTCTCCTGGCCGGGACTTGTGCAGAGCCACAAGGTCCCCCCTGAGCCTCCTTTGCTCCGGGCTCAGCCCCTCCCCAGCTCCCTCGGCCTCTCCTGGGGCTCCAGAGCCTTAACATCTTTCTTAAAGTGTGAGATGTGTCAGTTCTGTTTCTCTACACATCTTTCTGGACAAACTGCCCAGCCCAGTTGGAAAAACACCTCAGGATGAAGGGAATGGCTGGAGCTGCGCCAGGGAGGGATAGCATGGACATCAGGAAAGGCTCTTTTCCAAAGGTGCTGGGCACTGCCCAGGCTCCCCAGGGAATGGGCACAGCCCCAGAGCTCCAGGAGCATTTGGACACTGCTGCCAGGCATGCCCAGGCTGGGATTGCTAGTGATAGGAAAGGCATTTACAAACAATTCCACGGGTGAGGCTGGGGGTGCTGGTGTCTTTGAAGTGGGGCTGAATGCCTGTAGTGGGTTTGTCCCAGAGCCCGGACACCCCGAGCCCTGAAACGGACACGGGTCCGCATGGGGCTGAGCTGCTGGGCCAAGGGGGACGTGTGGTAGGCTCCACCTTCCCAGCACCTCAGCCATGGGGACTGGAGGAGGGAACATTCAGCTGGGAGGTTGGGATGAAAAGAGGCTGTGCTCCCCAAAACCCCAAGAAAGAAACCCCCGCCAGCTGTGCTCTGCTGGATGCTCTGCCTTCACTGGAGCAAAGCTGCAGGAGTGCTCCATGTCCCTCCTGACTGCCCCGTGTCCTCTGTGGACGCCGCTCTCCAGAGCAGGGTTTTCCCTGTGCTGGGGTCTGTGCAGCTGGATTGGTCACCTCCGCGGGTCCAGCTCAGGGGGGTCTCTGGGTGGGCACCTGTAACTGAGTCTGCGGCTCCGCGGCAGCCCGGGCCCTCCGTTGGGCCACGCTCAGCAGCTGGGAAAGGCTGGGAGAGACCAGGAGTGACCAGGGGTGATCAGGGGGTGACCAGGCAGTGACCAGGGGTGACCAGCAGTGACCAGCAGTAACCAGGGGTGACCATGGGGTGGCCAGGAATGACCAGGGGGTGACCAGCGATGACCAGGGGTAACCAGCAGTGACCAGGTGGTGACAATGGGGTGACCATGGGTGACCAGGGGGTGACCAGCAGTGACCAAGGGTGATCAGGGGGGGACACTCAGTCCCACCGCACCAGCCCCGCCTCGGCTTTCCCGCCTTTCCCACACACGCGACTCTGCCCTTCCCGCATGCGCGTGCGCAGTGCAGCAGGGGTGCCCCGGTGGGCGGGGCCGGAGGCCGGCGCGCGCCTGAGGACGTGGCGATTTACAGCCAATCAGCGCCCGCGTCCCCGGCAGGGTGGGCGGGGCCGGAGGGAGCGGGGCCGGAGGAGGGCGCAGGGGGCGGGGCGCGAAGCCGGGGCGGGAAGAGGGGCAGAGTGGCGGCAGAACAGACCAATGGAGATGCGCATCGGCGCGGAGGAGGAGGCGTGGCTTACCCGTGATTGGTGGGCGGGCAGGGCGCGCGGGGGGCCGTGCGGCGTGGCGCGGCGCCGACTTCCGGTGCGTGGAGCGGCGGCGGCGGCGGCGGGGACGGTGAGGGACGGGAAGAGACCGGTTTGGCACCGGGGCCGGGGCCGGGGCTTGGGGCGCGGGGAAGCTGCGGGAGCACCGCTGCGGGGCCGCTGCCGTGTGGCGGCCGCGCAGCGGCGGCCGCGCCGGGCCCGGTCTCCATGGGAACGGGCGGGAGCGGCGCCGCCGCCGCGTCCGCGGCTCGTGCGCCGTACTGAGTCCCAGCGCCGCCCGTGAGCGCGCACAGGCCGGGTGGGCTGCGCCGGTTGGGACCGCCGTTCTCGGGGACGGGGCCCGGTCCGCATCTCGCGACCCGGGCGGGACCGGCCCGCGGGAATCAATCGGCTCCGCCGGGACGTCTGCCGGGATAACGGGCTGGGGAGCGCTGGGATAACGGCATAACGGGCTGTGGGACCCCGGGGACAGCGGGATAACAGGATAACGGGCTGTGGGACCCTCGGTGCTGCCCTGCGCGGGGGCTCTGGGCCGAGGAGGTGCCACCCCAAAGCCGTGCTCCCCTCCCGCAGCTCTCATGACCCCAAAGCTCTGGGGCTGATCTGGGGTACGACCAGCCCGTTTGTTCCCCGGGATTTCCTCCCGATGTCTTCCCACGTCCCTGCATCCTTCTCAGGGCCGGGATTCCCCTCACCCTTGCTGTGCTCTGGGGTGGCACCGTGGGGTCCCAGTTAATTATTCCCTGCCTGCTCCGATGGGATCTGTTCCATAAAAAGCTGAAGCAGAAGCTGATTCCCAAAGCTGAACAAACTGTGTTGCCTGTGGGGGGTTTTATGGGATCCTGTTGGCCTCCCACATGGGAAACGTGTATCTGGAGGGGCTTTTTCCCATCAGTTTCCTCTAAATGTTCCCACAGTTCCTAGCCCAGTGCAAGATCCTGAGTTCCTCTGTTATATCCTAGCAAACCCAAAGGGAATTCTGGGTTTCCCCCATCAATATTACAGCAAACCCACCTGGAATCCCAAGTTCCTCCATCAACAGCCCATCAAACCCACCTGAAATCCCGAGTTTCTCCATCAGTATCCTTGGAATCTTAAGGTCCTCCATCAGTATCCCTCCTAGCCCCTCTGGAATTCCGAGTTCCTCCCCAGCTGAGGGTCTGGACTCCCATTCTGACCCCCACATCTTCCCACCTCTGGCTCCTGCTCCCGACTTCCCTGCAGCTCACCCAGAGACCCTTTACTGGGAGGAAAGGGATCTGCTGCCAGAGGCAGTGTTGGGAGGAGAGGGGCTCTGCTCTCCCTTGGGATCCCCATGGGAAATCCAGGGCCTGTCCCCTTGGTCAGCAGGAGCTGCTGGTGCTGCCAGGTTTTTCTGGAGAATTGTTCATGGATGACCGTGGGTTTGTGGGTTTGGTCTCTCTGAGCACCTTTCCTGGCACCCGGATCTGGCTGCAGCTCGGATTGTCCCTCTGTAATCATTCCCGAGTGCTTGCTGAGCCCTGTGTGGACACTGGCAGATAAAATCGGGCTGTTTGCCCCGTTCCAGGTCACTCTGTGCTCCAGGCTGAGCTGATCCTGGGATCAGCACGCACCTGGGCAGGCCCTGGGCGCTGGGATGTGCCCAGAGGGAGCAGGAGTCAGCTCCTGGGGACAGGGATACCCAGGGATACAGGAGTCAGCTCCTGGGGATACCCAGAGGGAGCAGGAGTCAGCTCCTGGGGACAGGGATACCCAGGGATACAGGAGTCAGCTCCTTGGGATGGGGATACCCAGGGACAGCAGGAGTCAGCTCCTGGGGACAGGGATACCCAGGGATACAGGAGTCAGCTCCTTGGGATACCCAGGGATACAGGAGTCAGCTCCTGGGGACTGGGATATCCTGGGGGAGTGGGAGTTGGCTCCTTGGGATGGGGATGCCCAGAGCTCCACCTACACCTGGCCCTGGCTGTCCCTCCTGGAAGGTTTCCTCTCCCAGAAACACTAAAAAAAGTTACTTTTACTCTTTATAGCCCCCTCCTTCCCCACTTCCAAGGAATTGAGGTTTGTGGATTTTCTGTGTCTGATAAATCCTCATTCAAAAAAAAGAAGGAAATGGCTTTTCCAGGTCCTTTCCCCCATGTCCTGCCACCACTGTCTTGGTTTGACACAGGACCAGTCCCAGGTCACTCCTGGTCATTCCTGGGCAGAACTCTTTGGTGTGAGTTCAGGTTAAAGGGCTGAGGTTCAGACTAAAGGGGAATACCTGGATTTTAAACCAGACTTAAAGCGCTACGGAATGGCAATACTTGGGTTTACATTCCTGTTTAAGAGCTCTGGGTTGGGGAAGACCTGGATGTAAATTTAAAGGGGTAAGGATGGGAAATATCTTAGGTTTAAATTTAGGTTAAAGCTATCAGGATGGGGAATGTGTTGAATTAAATTTGTATTTAAGAGCTCTGGGTGATGAATATCTGGATTAAATTTAGAGTGAAAGAGTTAAAAATGATAAATGTCTTGATTACAATTTAAGGCTAAATACATCAGGATGATGAATATCTGGACTGAAAGTTAAAGAGATCAGGATGGGGAACACCCGGATCTATGATGGGATCTAAGTTGGGATCTCAGTGCATGGGGAGCACCTGAGTTTCTGTTAGGATTTAAAGGGATGAGCCTCTGGAATCCTTCCGGAGGATCTCGGGCAAATTTGGGAGGTTTGGTCAGGTGGGTCCCAGTGCGGGGGGATCGGGGCTGTGGGGGAGCACCAGGGCTTGGGGAGGGGGTGTTGGAGCAGGGGGATGTGCACATCCTTCACATTCCTCCCATCTGGATCCACTTCCTTCCTTCCTGCCAGGACCCCTTTCCCCACCCCTGGATCCCTTCCCAGCCCAGCTGCTGCTCTGAGGGGCTCTGGGATGGGCTGGGAGCAGCTCCAGGGAAACAGGACATTGCCCACGTGCACAGGGGCTGGAAGTTCCCTGTGCCCTGATAATCTGTGTTAATTAAACCTTGTGTCCTGATAATCTGTGTTAATTAGTTACTCTGCCCTGATAATCTGTGTCAGTGAATCTCTTTTGCCCAGATAACCCGTATTAGTTCATTACAGTGCCCCAATAATTAGGATCCATGTATAAATTTGACCTGAGAATATGCAGGAATTCAACCTTTCCCCACATAATGTGCATTTATTAGTCATTTGTGCCCACACAAATCTGCACTAATTCTCCATTTTCCTGAATAATATGCAGTAATTCCCCATTTTTCCCAGACTGTCTGCATTAAATCATCATCTTTGCCCAGACAACCTGTATTTATGATTTCATCCAGATCATCTGGATTAATTGAACATTTCTGCTCCCATAATCTGTATTATTATTAATCTGTTTTTTCCCCAAAAATTTGCCCTAATCCCCCATTTTTCCAAGGTAACTGGCCCTAAACCCTATTCTTCCCAAGCAACCTGCTCTAATCCCCATTTTTCCTCAACAGCATGCCCTAGTCCTGTCCCTCCCTGTTCTGGCCCTGGTGCTGCCTGGTGCCTGTCACAGTGTCTCTGTCCCATCGTGGTGTCCCTGTCCCACAGCAGTGTCCCTGTCCCTGTGTTCCTGTCCCCTGGCGGTGTCCCTGTCCCCTGGCAGTGTCCCTGTCCCAGTGCCCTGTCCCACAGTGGTGTCCCTGTCCCACTGTCTCCGTCCCACGGCAGTGTCCCTGTCCCAGTGTCCCCATGGCACAGCAGTGTCCCTGTCCCCTGGCAGTGTCCCTGTCCCACTGCAGT